>JADRCO010000887.1:0-25007 GCA_021464525.1 Rhizophagus sp. LPA8_4_AMF
TTTTTTATTACTATGAAATCCCTATTTGTCACCCCTTATATGTCACCGTCCAATAGGAACTATGGGTGAAATTAGTGAAATCATAAATAAGAACATCCCATAATGCTGGCCAAAATCGGCATAATTCGGGCTGGTCGACTAAAAATATTAGATAGCACGTGATTCTAGCAGTACTAAAAGCTTTAACTGTTAATTTTATTTTTAATTAGAGTGTCATCGATGGGTAAATTATACAAAATAAAAAGTAAAAATAAAATAATTTAAAAAGTAGATATCATAAATTTTCTACTTCTATTAACTTCTCTTCTAACTCTAATACATTCAACAGGATTATCAGATAAAATACCATCAATTTTACCAAATTCTACGCATTTTTTTATATCATTTGTATCATCAACAGTCCAAACAAATAATTTTCTACCTTTTCTTTTAATCAAATTAACAAAACCAGTTTTATCTGATAATATAAATGGATATTCCATATTATAACTTTCTACTTTATCGAAAAAATCTTCGCGTGCTTCATTAATATCACTACTTATATAAGAAACTGGAAATTCTGGTAAAACTTTACGAGCTCTTTCAAGAAAATCTAATGTCCATATACCGAGATATAATTGTGAAGTGAAATTATATGGAAAATTTGAATGAATTATATCAGCCATTACATCAAGAATTTCAATCTTATTGTCCTCCTGAAAAAAATGAGTAAATGATGTTAAAATTTTGGAAATAAAATGAATGAATTTTCGATTTTTACCTTAATATCAAGAAGTACGAAAACATCATTATTTTCTTCTTGTTTTAATAGATCTAAAACGTCTTGAAACACAGCTATAGGTTCGTTATCATTTCTTAAATATTCAATATAACCAAACCAATTTCTATCTTCAATTAATCCGGTTCCGTTAGTAGTGCTTTCTAACGTAGTATCATGCATCATAATAACCTGACCATCTTTCGTTAAACGAACATCAGATTCTAAAGCATCTGCCCCATAAATTAACGCTGTTTGAAATGACTTCAAGGTATTCTCTGGAAGCATATCAGGATACCCTCTATGTCCAATGCAAAGTGGTGATTTTAATTGTGCTTTCACAGAAAAAAAAAAAAGTTGAGTTATAAATTAATATCAAAAAATTAAATTATTTATCTTATTTAGTCCTTACCAAGAACATTATGATGTAAAATAAATAATGAAATGAAGAAAAGTTTTTCTAAATTAATTGATAACATTTTGAAAATATAGGGAAAAAAGAAAAAAAGGAGTATTTTTTTTTTTAGTGAATTGGGGACTTATTATATAATATTTATTATTTTTTTTTAAAAAAAAAAACGTTTTTGAAACGGCAGCTTCGATTTGATGATGAACAAGCAGATCATCATACGCCTCAAAACATTTAACAATTTAAGTTTAAACTATATACATTATATGTAAATCAGTCGTATAAAATTTTTTTATTTTATTATCTTTCAATAAGAAACAAATTGAATCACAACAATAGAATCAACTAACAATTGTATAATACCACAAAGAATAAATTGAAGTGGTACTCCTGTGTATATATAATAAAAAGTTTTAAATGCATCTCCCAAAAACCATGTTAATAATATCATTGGACTTATTTAAAAAAAAAATTGTTGGATTAGTTGAATTAATTAATAAAATAAACCAATTTCTCAGAAAATATTACCTGAATCCTGATACAGATCTATTTTGAAAATTTTGTATTGCTTGTGGCATAGGAACAGTACTTTCAATGCCAAGTGACTATAAAAAAAGAAGTTAATTTTTTCTAATTCAAACCTCCCAAAGAAATTTTTGTTTTTTTTTTAAATTTTAAAAAAAAAAATTAATTTACCGCAAAACCTAGTAACTCAATAAACCAGTATTGATTACCAAATATTAAATAGGATATTAACAAACCACCGGTTAACATTCCAAGAAAAGTTAAATACGGTCTTAAGTGATCCCAATTCCAAAATTGTCTTTTCTTCGGATTATACAAGGAAGAATAAGGTAAACGGTATTTTATACATTCGTATAAAACTATTATTTGAGTTATTATCATTAATATACTTTGATGGAATAATACATTATCAAATCTTTTTCCCAACCTAAGATAGCAAAAATGTTAAGAAACAAATTTCTTTTTTCAATAAAAATAAATAATATAAAATAATAAATTAAAGTCCTACCAAAAGAAAATTCGAATAATGCTTTCAAAAATATATAATATATTAAATAAATTAATACTTCTTTCCTAACAGAAATTTACCTTTACGTTCGTCATATTATTATCTTACCTACTAATTAATAATATTCCACTTGTATCTAAAGAAAATCCAGCACTTGATTTTGTTTTACGAAATTTTGCTATTTGGTCAAAATATCCTATTACTGGTCCAATTACCATTGAAATTTTCAAAAGTATCTCTGCCATGCTGGTCAACTAAATTAACGGTAAAAGGAAGTTTACTGTATTTATATTAAGTTACAAATTTGGTGGGACCGTGGGTTGGATTAAACGGTAAAACTAAAATACCGTGACTTCGATCACATGATATATACTTTCTATAAAAGAATTTATAATGATTCATGTAGGGGCTGTATGAATGATAGATATTCAGCAGTTTGGATTGTCGATCCAAGCTTTTCCGATGTGAAGCGATAGGTAACAAAAAAAAATAGAATTCCTGCTACTAAGAGACACATAACTTCGGGCTAATCCCGAAAGATTCAATGACAAACCTAATTGATAATAATAAATAAGCTTTCTATATCGATGTTTTCTAAAATTTACTTTACTCAGCCTGATACCTTTTGGGTTATAACAATTATTCCGCTTTTTTTGTCCAAGTCAATAATTATACATAGTTGACTTTATGTAGTCAACAAAAATTTATGAAATCAAGATGTTAATTCTATCGAGAATCTCCAAAAAGACTGTACCCCTAGAATGAGTGCGCCAGCAAAGTGACATATAATAACAAATATGATAAATATGATAAGTATGATTCTAAAAAAAACTCTGTCCTATTATATGTATGACATGAGCGACATATACCACTTCCATATTAGTTAATCTGTCACATATTCAATCTAAATATATTTTATTTAATCTTCCGATCTTCCGATGGAATTAAATTTAGTAAATGTTCGATTATTTTCAGTTTCTATTGGGCGTTCGACCCTGATTGTACTAAAAATAGTTTCCCAATTTAGCAAAATATCATTTTCGGAGTTAATCGAAAAGTTGGACTAACGAAGTAAAAAAGGGAAATAAATAATGTAAATGATTCAAATAATGGAAATAGATTAATAAATAAAAAAAAAAAATCATATATATATGAATCAAAAATCCAATTTTCACTAGTTAATATTGTCGAATATGAAGATCGTCATAACTTGGTTTATGTTTTTTTTGATATCCTTTAATTGGACTAATGCTTATATAAGTAAACAATTATCTCATACATTTGCAAATAAATTTTTTGTCAAATTTTCTTCCTCTCCTTTTACCTCATCCCCTGAACATATTGAAGCTCAACACTCCACTTTTCATAAAGAATTAAAAAAACGAGGAATCGAAGTTAAAATTGGACATACATTTAAACGATATGCTAACGGAATTGCCATTGAAACTGATGAGAGACACGTGAAGAGAATTGCTGAAATTGAACATGTTGAAAGCGTTGAGCCTGTGGTAGATGTCAAAAATGATTTTTAGTACGACAGTGCCACAGTGGCGCATAAGTACCCGCAGTTACCGGTTAACTAATAATTTGATTTCTTTTATGAAAATAGAGATATTATAAACGGTTTAAACCGGATGAACAGTTTAAGATTAAATCAATTAAACGTGACAATTCTGAAATGATTCAAATCGCACCTAATAATGATATTAATACTATTCATGAAATTACTGGTGTGAAAAAAGCTTACGAAAAGTTAGGACTTACAGGAAAAGGTGTTAAAGTTGGAATTATTGATTCAGGTATATATAAAATAAGTGAATTATAATATTATGTCTTGTTTAAACTAATTCGTTTCCTTATTTATCAGGTATCGACTATAGACATCCTGCTTTAGGAGGATGTCTTGGACCAGGGTGTAGAATAGCATACGGGTATAACTTTCTTGATGAAAATAATGACCCATTAGATGTTTGTGATGGACATGGGACTCATGTAGCAGGAATAATTGGAGGTCATGATATCAAGACCGGATTTAGAGGTGTAGCACCAAACGTTGTTTTTGGAGCATACAAAATTCTTGCTTGTGAAAATAATGATTCTGCTGATGCTTATAATGATGGAAATAGCAGTTATAGCCATGATGAAATTTTATTGATGAGATCGATTGAGAAAGCTGTTGATGATGGCATGTTAATTATAAATATATCCGCTGTAAGTTTAAAATAAACTTGAATTTTTAAATATCAATTCGAAGTTATTAATAAAAAAATTTGTAGGGTGGCCCTGGAAATGCTAGAACGCCATCATCACTTATGATTAATGATGTGGCTAAACACAAGGGGATAATATTTATGGTAGCATTAGGGAATGATGGATTAAATGGTGTATCAACAAATCTTGAACCTGCAGTTGCGAACAATGCTATTGGTGTTGGTTCATTTGAAGTAAATAAATTTTTAAATTTTAAAGCTTTTGATACAAAGAATCCAGATTTTGTTCTTTGTAAGTATAAGATTTCCTTGTTATTATCTCGTTAATTTAAAAAAGTAATAACCAACAAAGTTTGTATTTTGAATAGATTATATGAAAATAAATGCAAAGGCATTTCCTTACACAAAAGTTAAAGTTAAATTATTCAAATGTATAAATGATTACAAAGAATTTAATAATACAATACTTATTACTGATAATAGAGATTCAAAAGCTATAGAATGTTTAATAGAAAATCAAGTAAGTCGAAAATTAAGTACAATTTATTTATTAACAAAAAAAATTTTTTATATAAATTAGAGTGATCTCATGTCTTTTCCTTTCTTGCTTTCTCAAAAAAAATAAAATATATTTTATAGTTTAATAATATAAGCTTACAGGGATCAATAATAATTAATGCCAAAGTTGATGAAGGACTTCCACTTTCTCCAGCAGTTCCAGAGTATGAAAAATTGGGAGCTATATTAACTTCAAAACAAGGTGATACTTTGATCAAATATCTCGATAAACATCCAAATTTAGAATTAGATTTTTCTGATAAGTATGGATACATGATAGAGCATCCCTTTGCTGTAACCCCTTCTATATTCTCAGGTTGGGGTTTATCTGATGAATTTGATATCAAAGTAAGTATAAAAAAAAACTTTATGTTATTCTTCTAAAAAAGAATTAACTCATAATTATTTATGTATTTTATATATATATTTATATAATAGCCTGATATTTGTGCACCTGGAGGATTTATTCTTTCGGTTTTTCCAATTAACATATCACCTTATCAGGTTCTGTCTGGAACTAGCATGTCTGCACCATATATGTCTGGTATAGCAGCATTATATTTGGAAACATTTGGAAACCAAAATTCTTTTGAACAAATAAGAGCTGCGCTTATGAACTACGCCATTCCTCATAAAGATCGAAATAAATTATTGTCTCCAGTACTTCATCAAGGTGCAGGATTAGTCAACATTTATGACACATTAAGAGCCACTAGCTTTGTCTATCCACCAAAAATTAATTTGAATGATACGATTAATTTTAACGGAAATCATACATTATATATTTATAATGTTGGAAGAAAAGAGATGAAATATAAATTATCTCACTTACCAGCTCCAAATGTTAATGGATATAACACAACCCTCTCTAAAAATTATTATCAGTTGGAATATCTCACAAATAATTATGCCGATGTTGAATTTGAAAAGGATTTAATTACAGTGGCACCTGGAGTTAATGTTAAAGTTTCTGTAAATTTCACCCCACCAAAAAATTTATCTAAGGATAAACATTGGTTTTATAGTGGATGGTTGAAAATAACTCCATTAGATAATAAAATGCCCGCGATGAGTGTTCCTTATGGTAATTATTTTTTCAATTATTCAATTTGTATTGCTATTTAACAATAATTCTTTTTAAACATTTAATCATATCATAGCCGGATTGGCTGATGATGCAAGAAGACTTCCATTATTTCAAACACCAAAATTCCCTAAGCTAGTTGAAGATACAACTACAGACAATAACAACATTGGCGAGATTAGAACGTTTACTTTTAAAAATAAAACAGGAAATAAGCTTGATATACCGTCTATAAATTTAAGATTGGCAACTCCAACTCACGGAATCTTTACTGAAATTCTGGATTATAATTATAAATTTTTAGGTGTAGTTAAAATTTATTATGGCTTTCCTGCTCCAAGAGTTACAGATCTCACAGTTGATTGGGATGGTTTAATTTATAATCCAAATGATAAAAATGATCAGGGTGCAATTGCACCTGACGGGGAATATTACCTCAAAATTAAAGCGTTAAAATTATTTGGTGATATTAATAATGAAAATGATTATGAAGTTTGGTTAAGTCCTAAATTTATAGTTAAAAGAAGTACATGAACTATTGAACCATTGAACCATTGAACTATTGAATTTAATTTATTTTCTTACCTAGATTTTTATTTATTGTACAAAAATCCAAAATTTATTTTGCAATGCTTTTATTAGAGCAAGATAATGTAATTTTAGTACATATTAGCATCATAAATTGTATTTACTTAAAAAGTCTACTTTGCATTTTAATCATTATTTCAATAATACCAATCAATATCTCATAATAAATCCTTCCATGAAGTGATATGTAAAGTAATTTTGCTTACATCAAATGATTTTAAAAAATTTTAGGTATGAAAAGTTATTTAGACTAATATACAATAAAAATTATAACTTGTTCTTTTGTCGTTATAAATTTAAATTCATCCGTATTAAACTGATAAACGATAATAATTCAAGAAAAAAAAGACAAATTTTTTACAGCAAACATCATTCTAGTATTTGATATAATGATTTTAAATAATATAGTTACTCAACATTCGTTATTTATAATAGGAATTTCATCTCCCAATTCATCGCCATCTTCATCATGGTTTTCGCTTGTTATTGTGGCTCTACTAAATTGATCACGAAGACGATATCTGATACCTGAATTAATTAGATTTTGCGGTGAATCGGTTTGTGTTAGGAAGCTCATTCTTTGATGATAATATGAGAAATATGATCTAACCATGGTAATTGATATAAAGATCCACCACAATAGAAGAACAGCCACAATAGTATTCAGTGCAGATTCAGGTGAGAATGTTTTAGGATTATTAACAATAATTTCGTTTTGACGATATTGATCAACGATTTCGCGTGCTTTATGCTGTATAGACGAGATTATCTCTTCCTGTACAAAATTCACATCCCCAGGGAAAGTAACGACTTTCCCAAGGATTGGATCCGTCTCTTGAGCGTATTTCGCTTGTACACCATCCTTCGCATGTTTAAATTCGTCGGTGTGTATATTGTATTCATGATGTACAACTACAGGATGATTTTCTTCACGTTCAAATTCATATAATCTACCATCGTCGATGTTTCCCGTGGATTTGTAAATAAATTTCAATCCTAACATTCTCAATTTTGCAACCACTCTATCCCATATAGTGGTTGGTATGATATTATTTGGTGGGGGAGGAAATTCAAGACGCATGTGGTGTATATTATGGACCACGATAAAAAGTGTGGGATCTTGTTTTGAGGTTGGGGTACTTGATTGAGTTGTGACCATCCTTGACTTTAGATAAATAAAATCAAATAAGATGAATATGTTTACGATTATTACAATCAAGATTCAAAATTTCTTTAACGAGATTTTTATGGATGGAAGTTTACACGATCAAAAAGCTGTACTATGAACAATCAACTACGAGTTTAATTATATAGAATGAGTTTGGGTGGCTTAGAAAGTAACTTTAATCAATCAATATCGTCATACTATATATCAGGAGAAATGTTAAAAATTTCCATCTTTTTTTCAGCCCATTCATTAAATAATTCAAATATATGTGCAATTCTTTTATATTTCATTTCACCGGTCTAGATAACGTAATATTTTTTATATTTTATATTAATTAAAAAAAAAAAAATTAATTAATCAAAAGATAAAAAATCTCTTGTCACATAATATATTTGCCTATTTCATTGGACCATTTCTATTTAGAGCTAACTAAAATTTCTTTTTTTTTACGAAAATTGTGTGCGAACTTAATCTACCTTTATTTGGTTAAGATGCGCTATAAATTTATCGATCACAGCCCCATTAAATTTACAGGGCTTTGATCTTTTATAATAAAAAATTTTTTTATTTCATTATTTATAATTTTTAATAATAGGAAAAATGTCGACTCCACCAACATCTCCAAAATCACCAACATCAAATTCACAAGAACAGTCAACTTCATTTGCATCAACTTCTGTACATGTGGCACCTCATATAACACTTACATTGCCGCGTAAAGGTCGAGCAAAACAATTATTGAAAGATTTTTATGGATTACCTGACGGAAAAAAAGCGGATCCTCTAGACATTGGTTTGTAATTTAAAGTATTTCTTAAGATCATTTTTTTTTAAAAAAAAATTTTTTTTTTTTTTGGGCCAATTAATTTTAATCAACGTTAATGCTTTTCTTTCTTTTTTTTAAAAAAAGATTTTTCTGCCTTTGATGTAAACAAATATGTTAATAATATGCTTGCTGATAAACATCTTAGCGAATTGATGCAAAGAGATAATGATTTAAGTACAGGTGAGAATTTAATATTATAATCTTTTTAAGAATTTATTTAATAAATTATAATATTGTATTTTATATTGATAGTTAAAAAATTTTATTAGAGATTCGGCAACTCGATGGAGATATGAAAACTTTAGTTTATGAAAATTATAGTAAATTTATAAGTGCTACTGATACCATAAGAAAGGTAACGAATAAAATATTTATTTTCAATTTATATCACAAAAAATTTTAAGGTTAAAAAAAAAAAAATAAATTTTTTTCTTTAATTTAGATGAAAAGTAATGTAGAAAATATGGAATCAGAAATGGATCAACTCTCTCAAAGTATTAATAATATATCGAATGTTACATCTTCAGTAAATTCTGCTTTAGGTCCAAAACGTGATAAAATTCTTCAATTAACTGGAGTTCATGATTTACTAAAAAAGGTATTTAAATGATGAATAATTTTGTTTTCTATGTTTTTTTTTAATTTTATTAAATTTCATTATCTTTTCAAAGATTCAATTCATATTTGAATTACCAACAAGATTAAAAAATTGTCTGGATCAAGAATCTTATGCTCAAGCTGTTAGATATTATGCAAAAACTTCAAAACTTTTGGAGCATTATAGAAGTTTATCAGTTTTTAGTTCTATTGAAATAGAATGTAAAGAAATTATGGATAAAGTTACAAAGAGAATTCGAGAGAATATGACAAATATGAATGTACGTAAAGCTACCTATTATTTTATTTTTTATTTTCTTTAATTTTATATTTAATTCTATACTTTATAGGCAGCTGGATCAGAGATAACGGATTGCATGGCATTATTAATCATTTTGAAAGAACCTCCACAGCAACTTGTCAAAGAATATTTGGAACTGTAAAATTTATTTTAAACTATTATATTGTGTTGTATTGAATTAAACTATTATATACGTATTTACTAACTATTTTCCATAAATATTTTTTTAGTCAAAAAAATTTTCTCACGAACTTATTAAGAAAAACGATAGAAGAGATGTCATCATTATCATTGGATTCATCTCAAGATAATCAACCTAATAATGCCGATTCAGAACTTAAAAAGGAACCATCATCACCAATTTCTTCGAAAAAAAGAGCAAAAAGTAAATTAACATTTTTAAATCAGAAATTCTTAAAAGAATTAAATAAGTTTGTTGAATCTTTTAATGGGTTTTTCTTGATGCCACCAAGAGAAATTCGTGAAGCTAAATCTCCAGGAAAATCTCCCGGAAAATCTCCCAGAAGTGCTGGTAGTGATATTTTGAGAGTTGTTTCTGCAAATATGGATGGTGATGTATGTAAAATGATTTATTATTTTTGATTAATCAAAAAAAAAATATTTCGTACTTAATGTTTATTTATTTATTTATTTCCTAATTTAGGATAGGGATATTGCCCGTCAAGATTTCTTAAGTTTTACTGACAACATTGCAAAGGAATATTTTATTGTTGTGGATAGTTTATTGGAGTTTCCCGTATATAATAATTTTATTTTATAGATTCATTTTTTTTGATTTTTTTTTCTATTAAAATTTTTTGCATCTTTTATATATTTAGGAACAAATTACAGATCTCAATCCATCAACACATTTACAATTATTGAACGATCTTTATTATGCTACTTTATCTTGCAATAGTCTTTGTACAATTGCAAGATTTGAAGATCGTGTAAATGAAGTAATTACTGCTTGGGAAATTAAATTGGCTAGAAGTTTATTTGGAACTGCTGAAAAGAAATTGATGGGTAAAAGTTCAATATGAAGTTATTTAAATAATCGAAACTGCGTACACTATAAAATTACAATTACTTATATTTGTCATACTTTACTCAGAAAAATTTACCAAGTATGCTGAAAATGAACTTAAAAAGGAATCATCGACATCATCAAATTCTCAAGTTCATGAATTACAATCTTATATATTAGACATGGAAACCACATTTTCTGATTATTTGACAGGGGATTGCTTTAGATTGTTAGAGGTTCGTAATTACTTATTTTTCAAATAATATATATATGATATTATTAATTTTTTACTTTTATTTAATAGGAATGTATAAAAACTGAAACTCCAATGATACAAAAGAAAGGTGGAGTTGATCGCCTCTTGAAAGAATTTCAAACACAATTTAAAGAATTTTGGCGTTCAATTGTACATTCATCAAATGTAAGCTTATTAGTAACATTTTATTATCATTTTTTTTTTCCTAATTAATGATATTTTAATAGACATATATAGCACCAGTTCATCCAACTCCTATAACACAAAATCCTATAAAACCACCACCATCGATCATTGCATTGATGATGTCCCGTGTTTTATTGGATTTCGGAGAGATTATCGCAATACAGGTTTATATGACATTTTCTAATATACTATATAATCAACAAAATGATTATAGAAATAGAATTGGAGCTGAAATTTATAATGGACTTGGTGAAAGATTCACTATTGCAAAGGAATTGGCTCATGATGTCAGAGAGGTTGTTGGAATTTGTAAAGATGTTGCCCAGGTAAATATATACCTTACGTTTAAATTAAAAAATTGATGGGATCTTTTTTATTTTAATTCATTTTTTTTTGGATATACATTTAGAGAATATTGGAAAGATATGTTGAAATTAAAGGAAATCAAGTTTCATCAAAAATAAGAAACATTTATATTCCGAATTATATACAAAATTTGGACGAAAATTTAGGAAAGTCACCACACCCTGAGAAGGTCACGCCAATTTGGAGCGAGATTATAACCGATTTGGTATATATTGAAAGAGAGGTTGTAATGTTATATGGCGGCCCAGTAGACGAAGAAAAAAGTAAAGAGGTTGAAAATATTGTTGGTACGATATAATATCATTATTCAAAATGAAATTTAGTACATTTGTATTTTTTCATTTGTTTATATTAATTTTATCTTTATTTCTAGAAAAAAGGCTAAATCCATTTTTACAGCCTGATACAAATTTTAATGCTGGTGGCGGGGATAAATCTCTTTTGTCACCAGAAACAGCATTAGTTAAATCACCATATGCACATTCAAATTCATCATATTCTTCAATAAGTTCTACTAGATCTAGAACTTCTCCAAATCCTTTTACAAGTTCGGTACAATTAACTTCACATATTGATAAATTATTTAGCGATAGAATAGAAATATATGGTATTGTTGAAATGAGTATTGTTGGTATTATGATGGGAATTATAAAAATTTTGTTAAAGGTGAATAATTTTTGATGTAAAGATTATTAGAAGATTATTAGAATATTCGTTTTATTAATTTATTTATTTATTTTTAAAAAAAGACATGGATTGAAATGATTAGGTTAAATACATTGACAAATAAATCATTTCGACAACTTCAAGTTGATTCAGAATATATGAGAATTAAATTATGGAGATTTATTGAAGATGAAAGGTAATTATTTTATAAAATTTATTGTTTTATAAAAATTATCATTAATTTGATTATTAATTACTCTAGGATAATGAATACAATGTTACAAGAATTAGCGTCAAGCGCATTTAAAAGATGTATTGAAGATCCTTTACCATTAGTTTATGCTGTAAGTAAGATTATTTATATTTAATATATATATATATATATGTATATTTATTTATTATTTTTTTTATCTTTTATTAGGATATTGAGATGATTGTTAGTGGAAAAGTTTCATTTTAAAATATATAGTAATGAAAATTATTTAAATTGAAAGAATGACTTTATTTTTTTCTATATCATATACAGTAATTATAGATAGATAGATAGATAGATAAAGATTAGAAAGAATTCCAACATTCTTCATCATCATACTTTCTAGTTCTAAATTTTTTAATAATTCCTAAATTCATATATTTTTTAATTATATCCATATTTTCATTTACTTCTAAATCAATATTTTCTCTATAATCAGTTACAATAATTAAAGAAATTAATTTTAAAGGATTACGATTTTTCCAATTTATAAAAAATTCATCTAATTTTTCACAAAGTAATTTTAAACTACCAAAAGAACAATAATCAATTTCTAATTCATAAAAATTTTTTGGAGAATATATAGCTAAAGTTTCAAAAAATTCCTTATTATCTAAATCTTCAATACCATTTTGAACTTTAATATTTTCTAAATATTTACAATTATTTAAAATTAATTTTAAAGTTTCTAATTCATTATTCATAAATATAGTAGATAAAATTTTAAGATTTGGACAAAATTTAGCTATAGCTAAATTTAAAGAATAATCATGATCATAATCTATACAAAATTCCAATAAATTTTTACCATTAATTTCTAAAAATTTAATTAATAAATTAATTCTTGAAATTTTAAATAAAAATTTTAAAATTTTTAAATTTGAAAAATTAATATATTGTAAATGATTAAAATCATCAAAAGAATCTTCAGATTCTAAAGATAAAATAATTTCTTGTAAATTAATAAAATTAGAAATAAATGATAAAGGTATATAATAAGCTTCAATTCTTAATTTTGTTAATATTAAAGAAAATTTTGATAAAGAAGAATAAATTATATTATTTGATATTTCATTTTTATTATCATAATATCTTAAAGTTAAACTTTTTAAATTATTTTGTAAAGAGATTAAATCAATTAAACCATCAGAAATAAAATTTTCAAATTTAATATTTAAAGATTTTATATTTTGAGATATTTGAGATATTTGATAAAAAAATTCGGAATAAATATCAGAACTACAATTTAATTCAAATAAATTTGATAAACAAAATTTTGATTCAGGTAAATGAATGAACATAATATTTTGAACTTTTTTTGAATAACCAGAATAATAATTCAAAGATTTTAAAGAAGAAATTTGATTCATAAACATTTTTAATATTTCTTGAGATAATAAATATTTATTAAATTTTAAACTTTTTGTAGTAATTAATAATTGTTTATTTTCAAGAATATAATGAATCATTTGATCAATTCCATGAATTGAAAGAACTTTAAAAAATGAAGGATAATTAAATAATGGAGGTTTTTGAATAATAGATGGATTAATAAAAAAAATTCCATTATTATTTAAAAGATTTTTTGATTCATTAGGAAGGCAAGCAATTAAAGTATTAATAATTGCTAATGGTACATGAGTACGATAATATGGTTTATATATTATACTATATTTAAAATTCCAAATATTTCTCCATAAGATTTTAACTGCAATTTCACAATAGAGACGATTGACAAGTAAACATGAATGTAAAGTGATTTTATCATCTTCTAAATATTCAAATATTTCATTTAAACAATCGGAAAGAAGTTGACGAGGCATTTTTTTCTGTCTTTTTTTTTCGTTCGTTTTTTTTTGTTCAAAAAAGTTGAGAAAGAGAGATCAATGGTAATTTTTTTATTTTTCTAGATTTTTATAAAGAAATGTAACACAAAAGTTTTGTATAATAAATTTAATACGTCCATTCATGTTACACGAGATTAAAATTTTTTGAATCAAAATACTTTTTATAGGATGATAAAATATTTTGGGATAAAGGGATAAAGAAACGTAAATAATAATTTTTAAATCGTATTATTAAAAATTTTTTAAAACAATTTTAACCAAATATGTAAATAATTTTAATTTAAAACAAAGAAATTTACACTAACTTTATTTAAATAAAAATATTTTTGAAAGAAAATGATTTTAGATATAAAATTACTATAATTATTAGTTAATCAATCCGAAAATAGTATTATTAATATGTCAGAAATGTAATTCATTTTTTTTTTTTTTATATAATCGCGTTGATTGTGATTTGGGATGGATCTTTGTTGATCACTTTACTCTGTTATGGATTTTAAATTTATTCCGTAAGAAAAAAAAAAATAAAAATAAAAATAATATATATGTATATTTATTTATTTATTTTTTGTCAAAAATAACTTTTAATTATTTCAAAATAGATTACAAATTTAATTTCTTTTACAAAATAATTTGGAAAAGTGTAACATTTACTCAACTATATTACTGTATAATTATGTAATAAAATTAGGCAATAATGGATATATTTTCCTCAAATTATTTTTAATTAAAATAATATTAGTAATTTATTATATAGATTAAATATTAATGGAAATAATGGAAAAATAAATAAATATATTTTCTTAATATAAAAATTCCAAATAAATTAAAAGATTTGAGAAAATTTTTAGAATTTGGTTTTTAATGACATAACAATACGTGTTTTATTATAAAAATCAAAATATTATTAATGTAAATATTTAATATAAATATTTAGTTTCGATTATTTTCATTATTTTTCTACGCTCTTAAATGGACATAAATCATTAAAAAGTTTAGTAATAAAAAAAAAAGACATTATTATCATTACATTAATATTATAATCATAAATTTATCCTAAAATTACGTATTGTAATAGTTACTATTGTTTTTAAAACTATTAACCAAATATATAAAACAAGTAAACCCCTTTCTCTTCCAAATATATATATACATATGTTTCAGGAAAAGAATTGTTTTAAAAATAATTAACTTGTTTGTTATGAGAGTTTTAGATCCAATTTTCCTGATAAACATTAAATCATCGAATTTTCTTACGTTAAATTGTTTGTCTTCTTGATGAATCAGAAGACCTTTTACATAAAGGATTATCACTTCGACTCAGAAACTTTCATTATTAAATAATGTTTCGTTTGCAAAAATTCTTTCAATTCACAAAATTTTATTATTATAAGAAATTTTAAAAAATGTCTATTAATCAAATTTCATCCTTAAAGTCTTTGATTAATGTTTATAATCCTAAAATATCCAATTGATTAATTTTCTCTTAAAAGATTTAAAATTCCACATACATAGTGCAGATATTAAAGAAAGGTTTAAAGTCGGGATAATGATAATTCACTTAATTTGGCTTTATCTTAATTTTGTCTAAATTTCGAACTTTTATCCACCATTTTAAAGATGATGAATTAGAAATGTCAAAAAAATAGTTGTTAATATTTAGAAAATATAAATTTTGGTGTGGTAAAAAATAATTGAAAAAAAAAATATTTTTTTGGAGGTTCGCCAAAAGTTTTCGTGAATTGGAATACGTCACTGTTAGTCCGATCGGAGAATTTGTATATCATTATTAGTTTATAAGCATATGTAGAAAAATGAAAAATAATGTATAAAATTATAAAATTTAATATTAACAGTCAAACGTTATAAATAATTTTATATAGAATAAAATATTAATATAAAATTAATTTTTTATTATATATTATTTACATAGTAAATATCTGTAAATAATTTGGTATTTACATGTATAATATTTTTAATTAAAATACATAGCTAATTATGAGACGTATTCCATGAGACCATTACTTGTATACCCGGTCTTGGAACCAAATTCTATAATTGGAGCTGTTATTCGTGATAATCGCCACCTTAAGCTTATCCGTTAAGAATTTCGGATAATAATCAATCCGCGGATATATAACGCATGCAGGTAAAGTATATAAGGATTGCAATTCCCCTCTATTTTCATGTGAAATATACTGTAAATCAAAAACTAAAAAAAAAAAAAAAAGGCACAAATAAAGGAATTTAACGTGAGTTTCAGGGTTTTTGGGCATTTTAAGTTTCGTCAATTTGAGTTTATTTAATTATAATTAGTGTAAGTGATAAAGACATCATCTAAAAACCAACCTAATAAAGAGAGTTATTTGGTTAGATTATTCTTATATCCTGCAAATCAATCCTATCCATTTTTGAACTATTAGATGGATAAGAACATTAATTTCTTTAAAGAATGAAGGGATCCGCAACTTGAAAGTAGTACAAAAAACACCGTATTTACTAATTCACATAATTCTAAATATCTTCTGATACTTATCCTCTGCTTCGTTAGCATTGAAAATTTTATTTGGGTTCGTGTATAAATGCTACTAATTTATTATGTTTATTTAACATAAGACATTTTCGTTGTAATAATTATGAGAAAATTAATTTTTAATACATTATTATTGACTTTTGTGTTCAGGTCACAATTTTGCAGATCAAACTAGGGACCAATGAGTTAATATTGATGATATTTCGGCCCGGGAAAAGGGTCCTGGCTCAAATTGAATTACGAATTTACAGTCAAATTAGCCAAAAGTTAATAATTTTACATCCTCTCGAGTTTCGACTCCACTTAAACTGCTTTTAATAAGAAAATATGATAAAAAACTTTGTTATTTTCATTCTACTTTGTATAATAATTCACTTGAGTATTTATGGTTTCATTAAATGAAGTCGCTTGTTAATGTTTGTAACATTCTTCGAACTTGGAACGTTTGTGAAAATCATTCAAAAAGGTATCCAATTGGCTAACCTTTAGTCGTTATTTTGGGAAAGTTTTTAGCTGGGTATGCAACATTTTTACTAAAGATAGAAATTTTAATAACACAAAATAACAAGTGGTTACCGAAATAATATTCATGAAACAATATGTTCCTTAAACTTTGTTTTTATATTTCATTCGAAGCTCAAATTGTTCATTTATTGTGAATATAAATAGCTAGCCTATTTCTATCGGCGTTTTACGATTGGTAACTCAAGATCATGAAACATCATGTGTGACATTATCAAACTATTATATAACAAAGGTTCAATTTTGAAAATTTTCTCTCGATTTTTTTTTTCGTGACAAAATTAACAAAATGTCTATAATTAATGATGATATCACAACACCAAATGAGTCTCAAATGGATAACGAAATAAGAGAATCGATATATGCTCCTTCTAGGATGTCTAGGATGTCTGTAATAGAGAATCCTCAAGATAAACAAAATAAAATTTTGGGTGTAGCTTATGGTATTGGACTGAATGTAAACAATGTAATAGGATCAGGAATTGTTACTACACCAGGAATTATTTGGAATATGATCAAATCTCCTGGAACTGTATTATTATTATGGTTAATCGGTGGTATTGTAAGTATGGCGGGATCATTATCTTATGTTGAACTTGGTGTTATACATAAGATAAGTGGAGGAGAAACAAAATATTTACAAACCGCTTATCCTAAGCCTAAAATTTTGATGAGTTATCTTTTTAGTTTCATGCATATTTTGTAAGTATAAATTCGATGTTTCATAATTTCTTATTTTACCTAAAAAAAAATTTATTTGTAATTGTTGTATATATAATTTTTAATTTAGCGCTATTCGACCAGGAATTATTAGTGCAGTTTTACAATCAGCAGCGCAGTATACTTGGTTTACTATTAATGGACGTAGATATGATGAGGATATTAAGAAAGATACAACTGGATGGCATCTTCCTTTTTCCCCATTTTGGTAATAAGAATGTTTAATTGTTGTCGCGTTAAAGTAACGTCAACTTTTAAAAGGATTAATCCATGATTTTATTTGTTTTTATTAGGTTTACAAAAATATTGGCAGTCGTATATTTACTTATTATAACAATTTATCATATGATTAATAACAGATGGGCTAATTATATAAATCAATCCCTAGCTGTCATAAAATTGATTACATATTCGATTATCGCTTTAGCCGGAATTTATAGATTAACATCGAATTGGTCTGTAAGTCGGTTTAATTGGGAACATCCAATAAATGGAGATACGACCATTTCAGCTTATTCTTCTTCCATTCTATTAGTAAGTATACACGGTTGTGATTTTTATACAGTAGTTTTATTCGTAAACAAATTTAATTGTTATTCCATTTATAGATCATGTTTAGTTATGATGGATGGAATACTTTGAATTGTAAGTCATTTAAATTTTATTTTTTTAAAAAAAAAATTAATTGCTGTATTTGTTATCAATAACAAAACTGTTTATTTTTATAGACTCGCTAGATGAATTCCGAAAACCGGGAAAGAAACTTATTTTCAGTAATAGTATCAGTGTCGGAATTGTTACATTAATGTGTATGTACAGTAAATACTAATAAAATAATATAATATGAGATTAAATTCTAATTTCTAATTCATTAATATATATATGTTTAGATCTTCTCGTAAATATTGCATTTATTTCAGTTGTCCCACAAGAATCTATATCAGATAACGATAACATAGATGAAACTATAGCCGCAACTTTCTTTTATAGATTATTTGGTAAATCTGTTGTAGTCGTAAGACTTTTTACCGCTCTAGTCGTACTTTCTGTAATTGGTACCGCAGCAGGAGGAGTGTGGAGGTAAAAATTATATGATTATTATTATTTTTCTTTTATACTGATAAATAGTAACTAACAAATTTATGTTTGATAAAAAATTTTAGTGGATCAAGAGTTATTGTTGCAGCAGCAGCATCGGATTTTTTCCCGAAATATTCGAAAGAATTAAGAACCTGGAATCAATTTTTTAATACACCAATAAATGCTTTATTCTTACAGTTTATTTGGTGTTCATTTATTATATTGTTTGTTGGAAGTAGTTTTACTATTACAAGTTTTACGTTATTTTCAACTTTTTCAATGTATAGTTATTGGATTTTTTATTTCGCCACTGGCATAGGTTTATTGGTATGTGATTTGTTATAATTATTTTAATTTTTATATATTTAAAAGATTAAAAACTAAAATTTTATTTGTAAATTATAGGTAATTCGGCGTAATAAAAAAAATGAATTGAAGAAAAAACAACTCGATATGAATGATAAAGAATTAAATGAAAATTCTAGCATATTATCAAATATAGCTCGAGAATATAAAGTTCCATTACCTTTTGCAGGAATTTTTATATTAGCAGGATTATTTATTTTAGTGTTTTCTTTTGTTGTTCATGTTGAATGTCCCAATGATAAACCAAATTGCGATCTAAGAGAAAAAACGGTTCAACAATTGGCTCCAATATTTATTAGTTATGGATTTCTTTTTGTTGCTTTAACATTTTGGTATTCCTTTTATTACTGGTGGGGTACTTTAAAAGGTCAAAGAGAAGCTACTATTATGAGAATAGCGGATGAAAATGAAAAAAACTATGATATTAATTAATTAATTATTCAAAAATAATTATTTGTAAATTAGAGTGAGACGTGGCGCAGAAAAGACGATTACATTTATAATTACGACAGGTTCGTATTTATTATTGTAGGTCCTATCATTTAGCGCTGCTTTTTTTTTTTAAAAAAAAAATAATGATTAGTTATTATTATATCAACAAATTGTACCTTTTAAGATACATGTAATATATATTAATGATATTAATGGTACATTAAAATGAATTACGGATTTTTTAATAAAAGTATTTTACTTAGGCTAGCCATTTTTTCGAATATAATATAATTAAGGAAAATATTACTGAAAATGGTCATTGTCTCATTGAGTGACGTATTGGTGATATTTAGCGTAAATAGTAGTAATGCCGACCTTATTGATAAAAACATAAAATGTAATGAGAAATTATTATATAGGTTATGGCGAATAAATATATTACTCATATCATTCATATGAATAAAAACATAAATATGTCCCCAATATCTTAGTTTTGAGTCTCTCTTAGGAGTGGTAGAAATAATTGAAAAAGTCTCCCTTAGAAGCGGAAGAAACTTTTTTTTTTTGACGTTCAGTTTATATTAACGAACATTACTAAGCGTCTCTCTGGAGCCCGCCTTCTCTCTGTCTTCTCTTCTCTCTTTTCTTTAGGTCTTCCTTTATTTTTCGATTAAATAATCTTAAACATGATTGAATAACAATTATTCGATAACTTATCAGATGAAACTAATAAACCAAGAATGTCCTCACCTGATAGGTCATTTTTTTACATCTTTTAGGTATGTAGGTTGGGAGTGTGGGTTGTGTATGAGTGGTGGTGTTCTCACTTTTCTTCTCTCTTTTCTTCTCTCGTTTTCCCCTTTCCCTTATCCCCTCGCTCTTTC
The DNA here is from genome assembly GCA_021464525.1 of Rhizophagus sp. LPA8_4_AMF. Classification (NCBI taxonomy): domain Eukaryota; kingdom Fungi; phylum Glomeromycota; class Glomeromycetes; order Glomerales; family Glomeraceae; genus Rhizophagus; species Rhizophagus sp. LPA8_4_AMF. The sequence continues at coordinate 20,670 of JADRCO010000887.1, forward strand.
TAGTCTCTCTTAGGAGCTAAAGAAATACGGAAGAAATAATTGAAAAGGTCTCTTTTAGGAGCAGAAAAAATAAACTTTTTTTAAATTAAACTTTTTTTTTGACGTTCAGTTTATATTAATGAACATTACTAAGCGTCTCTCTGGAGTCTGCCTTCTCTCTGCCTTCTCTTCCCTCTTTTCTTTAGGTCTTTTATTTTTCGATTAAATAATTTGAATATGGTTGAATAATTCTTCGATAAGAATAAACCAAGAATTAGACATCACTCAGCAGGTTTTCTCTTTTCTATAGACTTTAGGTATGTAGGTAGGTTGGGAGTGTGGATTGTGTGTATGGGTGAATGATGCGTGTTTATTTGTCTCACTCTTCTCTCGCTTTCCTTCTTTCGTTAGGTCTTCTCTTACGATTCCCATTTCTTTATATCTTATTTTAGGTAAGGTAGGTTGGGAGTATGGGTTGTGTGTATGAGTGGATGGTGCATGTTTGTTTGTATATTTCTCGCACTTCTCTTGCTTTCTCTCTTTCGTTAGATCTTCTCTTACGGTTTCCTTTTCTCTATATTTTCTTTAGTCTTGGCTAAGTCAGCAACAATATTAACGATTTGTTGCAGATTGTTAATATAAACATAGGTCGTTTAAATTTAAGTTAGGTCGGCATCACTAGTAAGTAGACAATAATTAGTTTTTTTTCGTTTCGATTAAAAATAATTGTTTCATTTGTAAAATTATATAGTAACGTCTATATAAAAATTAACAATCATTAAATATCTTATTTTTTGTAATTAGTTAATTTTGATCTGATAGTCCATGAGCAGCGTGATCTATAAATAACTCAATAACTTTACTTTCGTCATTAATAATCAATTAAATTGGTACAGAGAATTTTAGAAGATAAAATTCAACTTTAAAATTTTTAAATGGACCACTGACTATTCTAGGAAAGCCTACTATAATTTAAGACTCATTATTCTTCTTCTTGATTAATTTCATTGAAATCTATTATTTAAATAATTTTAAATAAAATTAGTCGAGAAAACTATTAATTAAATAAATAGTTTTTTATGTAATTGAATTTATCATGTGATATAATAAAAATATAAGTTAAGTTAGTAAAGATTTTTTAAATACTATAAGTTTATTAAAGGAAAATGTGATTTATCACATTGTCACCCTATCACGTGAATTAGCTGATTTGTAAACTATATAAAAAACTGATGGTTTGTTTTGGTTTTTTATCTTTATTTTTTAGGGAAAACGAACAGATCGATGAGCCCTTTTAAAAGGTTCATTTCAGTAAGTAGTGGAAAGAGTGGAGTTTTTATGTGAAAGAACATTAGAAAAGTTTCCCCTTTTTAGGAAAAATGAAACAGAGCTTCAGTGGAAGAGAGAATGTGTTTCTTTAAGTGAAAGGAATTAAGTGAAAAGAACGCTAGAAATGTTTCTGATGTTCTTATAGTATAATCAAAGAAAATGAAGATTTTTTCAGAAAAACTACAAATGGGGTATATATTAAAATATACATTATTTTCACTAATTCTCCTTTAGTGAAAGCACAGCTAGCGCAGATCACGCTGTTACATAGAGTTACTAATTAAACTTTTCCTTCTTTTACTCTTACTGCTAGAAATTAATTTATGAATAGTAATAATTTAGTTGGTTGAAAAATAAATGTTGATGCGTAACCATCAGATCAATCTGTGCGACAATCGATTTCTTATATATCAATCTTTCCGGTTTTCGCAAAAAAAAATATCTTTTTTCGGGATAACTTGTGAAACTATTATTTGCATAAATCATAACTACTCCTGCAACTGGTGTCTGTCAAGAATTTAATCACCTTTATTTGAGCTCTGTAATCACAGAAAAAGAATTTGGGGACTTACTAGCTTATATTTCCAACAATCCTGATAAAATATCTGATTTGAAAGATTCCCGCAAATATGGCAATGATAACATTAAGGCTATATACCCTGAAAAATATACTCACCGGTATGTTTTTACACAATCGAAGTATAAATTAATGTGCTTGACTTCATTCTTTTTTTGTCTTCTCTGTTATACTTGCCAATAATATCGAATATTTACTTCTACATTCTTTGCCATTTCATTTTCAGCTTCTGTGAAGAATCTCGCAAATCTGTTAATATAAAGTATATAATTCCAGTGCATTATATTTACAGGAATTTTTCTAGAACGTATCACATAGCTCATCCAGCGCGATAGCATCAGCTTCACCACTTACTACTTTGTTAGCGAATGTTGTGAATGCTGTAAACGCAAACTTGGAAGTTATGAAAGAAACCTTGGAAGTAGTGATTCATATTTCTGACTAGAGTCATGAGACGGGTACTGGTTTTTCAGATGCAAAACTTTGTCATTTCCATTTATGATAATCCCATATTTTGCATATTTAGGCTCCATAACACCAGAACACTTCTTTTTGAACTGTTGGTCAGGAACACTTTCTCAGTAAAACCCATTCTGAACTTGGTGAATTTGGTAAAATTGGATGATTGAAAATTACATAAGAGATTATCCTGTACCATTGTACCAAAACTGCCACAGAAAAAGTAGTTCAGTGTTGGTTGTTAAACTAATGAAAGTTCTCCCAACCTTTCAAGTCAACTCGTTGTGAAAGATACACACACCAATACATATCTTAATGGATATAAGCCAAATTTCAGCATATTTCATAACGATGATGTAAGAAGTAATGTTCCGATATTTGTATATACGCTTCTGGAGGTGAAGAAAAGAAAGAGTCCCAATTCTGGTTTTGCTGACGAAGATAATGGTCAACTGTTGGATTACATTAATGTCCTTTTTCAACAACAACCATTACATGTACATTTTGCGTTATTTCTATCAGACGGGTTTAACTTTTATGTAATGGAATATGATAGAATTACTACAAAATATAGCGAGTTTACAACCCATTTCCTGGCTGGATCACGTCTTTTTTGGGTATTGATCAATGATAGTTCACTTTTTACTACTCTGGTTGGACCTAGGAGTATTGACTTCAGGATGCAACTGGAAGGCTTTAGAAGAATACGTTTAAAGGGGTATTTGGGCGAAGGTTCATCTTCAATATTATATGAGATTGACTGGGAAAATACTTCATCTGCCATAAAGATTTTTAAGCCTGGTTATAATTCGCATGAAGTGGTGCGTACGAGATTTCCAAAATGTTCCATTATACGTTGCACATAATGACAATTCAGTAATTATTCGCCCAGTCTGTGAACAAATTGGTGACCAATTCCAAGTATAACACCTCTTTCGCTTCCTAAAATGCATCCAAAATCCCAAATCCCGGTTGAAACAAAATCCCGATAGTCACAAATCCTGACAGCTAAAATGCTTGACGATCAAAATCCCAAAGTTTTCTTTTTTTAAAAAATAATTATATAAATTTATAAATTTCCAATTAAACACATAATTTTAAAAATGCAGCGGCACAGTAACGGGTCTTAATTTATCCAATATAATTAAAATATTAGCGCAAAATATTTGTAAATTTTATCAATACCAATGAAATTGTTTGCAAATTTTATTAATATTAATGAAAATTAACTAACGTTACTATATTATTAATGAAATTAAAAAAAAAAATTTTTATTTTAATTAAAAGACTATGTACAATATATTAATAGATTACTAATCTGAAATTAGAAACAATTGCATTAAAATTAACTAATCTCAAACTCATCCCAGTCAGGATTTTGGCTAAGATTTTAGATCATCATCGGGATTCTGTGAACTTGATTCAATCGGGATTTGCATTTATCGGGATTTTGGTGTCGGGATTATTCAAATGATATAATTTCATTTTTTTTAGTTCCTATCAGGATTATATATATCTCACGAGAAATCTGCGAATTAATCTTACAATGCATGTGAATATAAAATTAGCATGAGACTATATAAATTGGAGAATATAAATAAGTAGTCAAATTCTTTGGAATCATTTCTTCAATCATTGCCGAGAAAGAATATAGAAAGGCAAATATTAGTTACAGAGGTTGAGATGAAGCAATAATTATATAATCTAATGATGAAATAATTAATAAAATGCGCTACTAATCTTAAAAAAAAAAGAAAGAAGCGTCTTCAACTGGAGATTACACCCAGCTGGAGAAAGTAGTGGTCCGAAGTCCGAACCAGTGATCTGGTTTGACAAATTTCTTACAGCTAATTTCAAAAAGGTCGGGACACTTAGCAAATTTTAAAGAACTCGGAAATATTCGGTAAAGCTTGATATAAAATAAAAATTATACGCTAATTTTGGAGTACTGTTCCGAGAATGGTGGTATAATTTTATCTTATTTTGAGCTTTAC
>JADRCO010000888.1:0-25006 GCA_021464525.1 Rhizophagus sp. LPA8_4_AMF
AAATGAAAATGCCTGAATGTTCGAGTTCTATTAGACAGAAGTAATAGTAGTTAAAATAAAATAAAAGGAATTAGTGTAGCAAGAGCTATTGCAATTTATTTTGGTGAGTAATACTAACCTCATTTTTCTTTGTTTTTCAAATCTAATAAGACAAATAAAGTGGTGGAACCCCCTGATTTTCACTCTATAACGGGCCATAGTATCTAACTTCAGAACTGTTTCCTTGCAAAAAAAAAAAAAAATGGTAAAATAACATTTTTTTAATAAAGTTTCTTTTTTTTGAAACTTACTTTTGGAAGTATGGTATTCAGATTGGAGCTGTTTCCTACAAAAGAAACATTAAAATAATGTTTTTTTTAATATAAAGGTTCGTTTTTCAAAACTTACATAATGAAATTTGATATTCAACATTAGAATCATATCCTTATAAAAATAAATAAAAAAATGTTAAACATTTTTTTAACAAAGTTTCTTTTTTTTAAAACTTACCTTTGAGATTTCAGTATTCAAATAGGAGCTAATATCTCTACAAAATAAATAAAAAAAATGGTTATATCGGCAAGTTTAATTCATTGGTACAGATCATATGTTAATGCTAAGCCACCCTAATTAAAATTCATTTAAAATAACTCTCTACAGGTGTTATTTAGGATTTTAGTAGGTTTTTGAACATATATGCTTAGGTGGCTTGATTTCTGAATTTGGTTTAAATTTGCTATAAAAAATCTTATATCATTTATCATCTTCTTATAGGATTTAAGGAGTTTTTTGGATGATAGATTTTTTGCTATTGGAGAATTGCCTTTGGAAATCTGTGAAGGCTTACTTTTACTATAGTCATTTTCAATTTCCTGTGGAAATTTGAGGGTTTCCTGGATGTAATATTTTTGGATGGTTTTTTGCTATTAGAAATTTCACTTAAGGGGTTTTAGGAGGGTTCTTGGAATTTTATTTTGGCATGGTTTTAGGGATTGTGAGAGGCTTTTCTGGGAGGAAATATATAGGGGTATGAGGGTATACATTTTTGCTATCAGAAATTTGGCCAGTTGGAAAAATTTCCAGGTTCCTGGGATTTTTTACTGGGAGGGATTTCATAGGATTTTACCAGATTTTTCTGGGTGACTCAAAACATACATTTTCATACTACTTTAATATAGTGATATTTACTTCGATTTAAAATTTTGATGGACTCTATCCAATTATCTTGAAGGCATGCCTAATAATAATAGAAATTTAATGAGGTGTTAGTTTCTAAGTATATCAGTAAGATATTTAACATTTAATAAATTGTGTAAAGAATCTTATCAACATCTAGAATAATCTGAAAAAGGATAGAGTTTTAAAGCATTAATATCAAATGATAATAACAGTATATCATATCTTACAATAGATTAAGTGATGTTATTTACCATAGTATTTTTTTTATCATTTATTTGGATCAAGTAATGCAAGAAATTCAATATTAATGCATCTATTATTTATCATAAAGATGAAACTTCACAAAATTGTAGAATATATTGAAGAAACTACAGAATCTTTAAACTAACAAATTGTTAATGCATTTTTTAACCCATCTATTTGACATGAATACTTCATGTGAAATTGACTATAGTTTTAGTAATGATAATATCTTTTCTCATATTTAATGACTAATGACTAAATAAATGTAACAATTTGGGATAAACCGATTTTGACTCGTTTTTCTTAAAACAAATCCACTTATAATTAATTTTATCACAGTATACCGATTTTATTATAAATTTCATGATATTAATATACCAAAGTCATGTTATTCGCGATTATCCGATTTTATCCTAATTCTGGATAGCATTAAATTAGTTTGGCCAGCACTAAGTGCACAACAAATCACTTGATGAATTTTGACTAAATTTTTATTAATTTTTATAAATTTTAATTACTTGCAGAGAAGCTTTACAAGCATCTATATAAATATACTTCTTTTATTAATAATTTTTTTGACATTTAAAAATTGTATTATTAAGTTCGGTGCATTAAGGACATTTGTTTTACCGAATATTCGGTATAACGATCCAAGATCATCTGAACGGAGGGTTCGTTATATCGAGTTCTGACTGTAAATTATCATCAATGAAGCGTCATTTAACTAATTTAATTTTTTTTTTTTTTTACAATATGTAATAAAATATCTTTCACGACATTAATAATTAAATATGATACTTTATATATAAAGTACATTAGAAAAGTCCGTACCAAATATTGTTAAGGTTGATTCATGTTTGCCACAGCCAAATATTACTTGCATCTGAATTCATTCATGTATATAGTTTGAGTATAACTGGAATAGTTGTTAGTAAAATTTTTCGGTAAACCCCATTTAATTGTTGTTTCTTATAACCATACATTATAATATACTAAATTATTATACGTAATAGAGATTAGAAACTAGGCGTTACAATCATTAATTAAGACAAAGATAAGGAGAAAGATGGAAACGTTCCGAATTATTTTTATTCTATAACCTTAATTCTTTCGCAAATATTTTGGTAAGTGGCATTGTCCGAGCGGGCTTGACCTGCATCATTTTCACGCCTTCATCATTTTATCATGCATGTTGTGTTGTGATTGTCATAATGATAATACAAGGAAACGATAAAGGAAACAACACACCAGATATATTTTTTACGCGAAAAAAAAGCGAAAAAAGAAATTTCGTCATCGTTATTTAAAATTTCTATTAGAGTGATACAATTCACGCCAAGAAAAAAACTACCGACACAATCACTGTGCATGCATGTGAACAAATTATATGAGTTTTTCCTTATAATTTATATTTTATTTCTTCGGAAAGTAATTATAGCGTAAAAATGCAAAATGCGTTAAAATGCGTAGTGATAATTTTCTGCTGAAGTTCACAATAAATCCATGAAAATCAATCACAAAAATGCCTGTATACTATATAAAGTGATCGACATATCATGCTGTTTCATTATTTGGTTTACAAAGAATCGCAGTAATGATTTCAATGTAAAATGAATAATCATTTTAAAATGAAATATTCGACAACTATCACGTGATTTGAAGAAAATATCATTTATCGTTATATTTTATTGTTAATGACAAAAAAAAAAAAAAAAAAAAAAAAAAAATAAGGCCTTAGATTATTAAAATATTTGATAGCCATTTTATGTTACTTTAAATAATAAACTAAATTGATACATTTCTTCCTTGTGCCCTCTTGTCACAATGAATTATAATAAATTAAAAATAATAAAAACAATATTATAACAATTAATTTAGGAGAGGGAAGGAGAGGTGAAGAGGGGGGAGAATAAGGACCGCTCCTTAACTATAAACACCATTTCCTAATTTCTAACTATAAGAATCAACCACTCCTTACGAAGAATAATCAAATGATGTGTCTCCTAAATCTCCTTGCTAAACATAAATAAATAAAATAAAATAAAATAAAATAAAATTAATGTAACGCCTTGACAAAAAGAATCAGATGATCTGAATTGTAAATGCTTTGATTATTTGTAGATTTTCGTTATCTCATTAATAACGAATTTCGAAGGTGTAAAAATATACATACATTGCACTATATGAAATAAATCTTACCATTTTATAAAATGAAATCTGATTATCGATTGATTGCTTTGTTTCACATTAATAAAACTGAAAGAATAAAAGCAATTTAGTATAGATAATAATAACTTTTAAATCTTTTTAAAAGTAAAAGTAAAAAAGAAAAAAGAAAGAAAAATCAGAGAGGCATTTTCTCAACAATTAAATAAATTATTCAGTTTGAAACAGCCTTATTAAAATGCAAAGATATCATCATTCATTCTTTTTTTTTTTATATTTTATTTGAAAGAGAATAAAATTAGAAAATTATAAAAATTACCTTAAAAAGAATTTTACGAAGGAAATTTTGAAAACAAACTAAAATAGTAATAGATGGATTGTTTAAAAAAGTAAAAAAGAGAAAATGGGTTTTTTTAATCCGGAGAAAAGATTAAGAAAAAAATTTTTTTGTGTCGTCCGATCATTACCTAATAAGGATAATTGACGTAATTAGATTACTAATTCAACAATGACTGCGCTTTTTCGCTTTTTACCATGGTAATTAGCCGAAATTAGCCGGAATAAATTTGGTGAAATAAATTAGCCGTAATAAATTAGCCGAAATTAGCCGAATTAATAATACTATTCAATCTCGATATAATATCTGATATTAGTATAGTATGAAGGTACGCCTTTTGTGATATGAATAAAGGTTTTTTTTATTACGATTGTAATGAATTTTTTAGTATGTACCTTCACGGATCACATCCGCCCCGTAGTAGAATAAAAATAACTGCGCCACTAGTACTACGCCACATTTATTCATTCATCAGTTCATTTCGTTCTTACTTTCCTTTTTTTCTCTTTTTACCTTTTTCACCATTTCACGTCTATTTTACGATATTTACTATTTCATAATAAATATATAACCCTTTTCTATTTTACGTTCGAACTTATTAGCCTTATTGCCTTTTCGTTTTTTTCGTGATCCATTTAAATTATCTTTGTTACGAAACTTTGTATTTTAGTTGATCTTGACCAAATGCGATTGTTTAAAAAAGATTTCACAATTCATTGTAATTTTCTATAACTTTATAATCCTCCTGCATAAATTTCCTTAATAGAAATAATTACTTTATGATAATCTGACCTTCGCTTTAATCTTTGTTTCTTTAAAATATTGTCTTTATATTGCACAAAGGAGCTTTAATTTAATGCTGCATTAGTACAAGTTAATTAAAATATCACATGCATGGTTTTTTTTTTTAGTTTAGGGGGAAAAAAGTTCTAAATTTCATTGTTAAAAAAAAAGATGTATGTTCATAATATTTTCACGACAAATCAAAAGTTTTAAACTTTGATAATATCCATCTTTTTCCTTTTAAATATAAATTATTTGAATTTTTATTTGTCACAAGTAATCGGAATATGAACTAATATTTTTTTGCGTGATTTTATTATTTCCCGTTTAAAAAAAAAAAAAAATGTGATAAATATTTTTTACTGTAATGTTTTGCATCCTTTACGTTTTTTCATAGTAATATTAAATTAATATGATACTCCGGAATCCGAATACCAATCATTCTTTTGAATTGCAAAATTTTTCTTTTAAATTTTCTTTTAAATTTTTCTTTGAATAATTTTTTGGAAAATTGTGATAGTAAATTTTCCGTATCCAGTATTTGTCAAATTGTTCTCAAATATTCTATGCATATTTGTTTATTGTTTAGGCCGAATTAAGTAATAAATAGAATGATTTTCTTACATTCCAGAAATTCTAGAATGGGAGAGAGTTTTCCAAAGAACAACTAATCATAATTGTAAAATGATTTTCATTGTATGGACTTATTTATTTTATTATGTATATCATACTTTAAAAAGTAATTATTTTTTTATTTACCTATTTTAAATTATTTTTTTGTGTAAGTTCAGAAATTTCTTATGAAAAATCTATATAAACGGCGTTTTCAGAGGTTCAAATTTTTTTTTTTTTTTTTTTTTATAAAATAACAGTGAAATTCTTTTTTTATAAATTATTTGTTATAAAAACTTAAAACCACTTTTTTTTACTTTATTAATTTTTCCGCATATAAGAAAAAAAGATGGGTGTTACAAGAAAGAACTATTGTCCCGAATGTGAACAATGTTTAGGAACATCATCATATTGGTGTAAACCTTGTCAATCTACACAATTTGAAGAAAATTTTGATAATTGGACAACAGGGGATAAAGGAATAGATAATTTTATTAGAGATACCCAGTTAAAAGCAAATGACTGTACAGAATATTTAGAGTGGATTTCTTTCAATTCTTTTATCGGAGTAAGTAAATATGACGTGTCCGAAGTAGGGACTGTATATACTGCAAATTGGAAGAAAGGACCCCGAGATTGTTGGGATGAAAATGAGGGAAGATATATTGAAAAGAAAGAATTAATTAAAGTAGCATTACATTCACTTGGTAATACTCCTTCATTATTTCTTAAAGAGGTGAGAATATTTTAAAGATAATTTTATAAAAATTTTAATTTTTTAAAAATTTCAAAAAAAAATTAAAATTTTATTTTGTTTTATTTTTTAGTTAAAAAGACATTATTACTCTCGTGTTAAAAGTGGTCTTATGATTCGTTTGTTTGGAGTAACTCGAGAGACCGTAACAGGACATTTAATGATGGTTGCTGAAACAGTTGAATGGGATTTAAGACATTATGTATCTCATCATTTTGCTCGCCTTACTTGGGAACGTAAATTATCAATACTTCATTCAATAGCCTGCGCTTTAGAACAATTACATAATGGAGAACAAGTTCATCGTGATAAATCAACTCATGGTAAATTCTTTAAAAATCATTTGGAAATTCCAGTAAATGAATTAGGACTTGGGGATAGTAAAGATCCAATACCAATAATAGGGTATTATAAGAATGATTTATTACCTTTTATGGCACCAGAAATATTAAGAAATGAAGGTTATACTAAAAAATCGGATATTTATACTTTTGGTATTTTAATGTGGGAACTTTTATCAAATCGACCTCCATATTACGATCATCCTCATACAAAACTTATCAATGCAATCTTATATAATGATCTTCGACCAAAAATAAATACTGATATACCTGAATGTTATATTAATTTGATGAAACAATGTTGGTCGTCAGATCCTTCTTTACGTCCTTCAATAAGAGATTTAGTTAATCAATTAAGTGAATGGCATTTATATAAAAAACAATCCGATCAATTTGATCAAGCCGAACGCAAAAGATTATCTTATATGAAATCAAAAGGTTTAGATACTTCTCCTAACAGATTAATAACTCCTCCAAAAATACATCCTCAAGCCATTTATACTTCTCGTAAATTGAAATTCCCTATAATACCGTTAAATACACAGAAAATGCTTCGAAACACGACGACTTATGAAGATCAATCTTCAACGATAGATATGGCTTCTTTAATGGTTAAAGATGAAAGTTTCTTTATGAAAAATAATTTATTACAACAAAGAAAATTAGATGATGATATAGATGAAGATCTGATGAGACAATATGAATTATCTATTCCTTTTGATACACTTCCTCAAGATCTTTTAATAACTTCATGATATTTAGTTTATTGTTATTTGTATTTATTTGTATTTATTTATATATTTTTTTTATTTTTATGAATTTATTTTTTTATATTTACGATATTAATAAAAAAATTAATAAAAAAAATAATATTTTAGAAGATAAGAAAAACTTTAAGAAATTTTATAATTTTTAATATGTAATGAAAGATTATTTATAGCGTAATTAAGATGATATGATAAATAAAAAAATTTCAATCTTTATCATTTAAAATTTGTAACATTTTTTATTTCTTTATTGTAATGTTTCTATAATTTGAATACAATACTAATATAAAATGTTTGTAAAATTTTCAAAGCATTTAGCAGTAGCGAGGCGTGATTTACAATTGGAAATAATGGAAATGATGAAATGATGGAAATGGTACGTATTGAGTTTAAAATACTATAAATTAATGATAAATTAATTATCATTCCGGTATTAATGTTCTTAGGAATTAATAGCGAATCAATATTACGAATTATTTTGATGATTGACCCTGTAATCTTTCGTAAGGAGTATCATTTCTATGCTAAGAATCTTTTTCAATTTCGAAAATTAAGCGTTCGTCTCTCGATGTCAAAAGCTGACGGATTTCAAAATAACCATTATTTATGAATTTTAATTCCAAATCACTAATTACTTTTATTATATTATTTTATTCCTTCGCATTTGAAAACTAGTCGAACTAATCTGGATCACGTGATTTGTAAAGATTGTGGGGTGATTTACTACGTTTTGAGTCTAGCCCGTCTAGGTTTTTCGGCCCGGTCCGGTCCGTTCGCTTTTGAGAATGTGACAAAACCTTCATTCCCTTTTAATGTTTAGTTTGATTGACTTTTTGTAAACATAAATTATTGTTATTGTTGAAAATCAACTTCCGCAATCCAATCGACTTAACCAATTAAAAATTCTTTTTTCTCTTTCTGTTACTCTAGATTTGCCCTATTGTCAACCATATTTGCTAAGTTCTACAGGAAACTTGCGTTGAATCTTCTCAACTATTGCATTTTTTTTGTTAATTATAATAAGCAGATAATACTTTAGCGAGAGTATAGTAAATATAATATGCAATCGTCAATCATCGACTTATTCAACTTCATTGTGAATACGATGCGATACGTAATAATGATAATTCTTTATTAGTTTAATATTCAGGTTAAAAATTTATTAAGAATGGCAGTTGAATATTGGCTGAAATATACTGAAATACTGTAAATATACTGAAATACGCTTAAATTTAATTTAAAAAAATGATCATTTAATTATTTGATGTCTCGTGACTAATGACATCACTGTGCATAGCAAAAATTTTCACATGATTTGTGATTTATAATATAAAAATACCTTTGGCCTATTTTGTTTAACCAATCTTTCAATTCTTCTTTAACCTTCTACTCATAATATACTATCAAAAATTTTTTCTTTACTAGGTTTTCTTTGTTCAATTTTGTTCAATTTAAACAATGGGTAACGTACTTTCCTTAATGGATCAACCGGATAATGAAACTTATGCTCCAAGATATCATAATCCGCAGCAATATCAGACGCAATATCCTCTTTATACTACGACAAGACAATCATCAGCACCAAATTATAATATGCTTACATCAACTGAAGAAGAAAATACCCGTCAATCATATGAACAATTAAGATATGAAAGACTTAGACGTGAAAGGATTAAGCGTAAGGAACTAGAAAAATTTGAAATTGAACAAGAAGAATACGCAAAAAAGTTAAGAGAACAAGAAGCTTTAGAAAGACTTAGACTGAAAGATGAAAGAGAACATAAAACACATGATATTAATAACGACATGTTATATCAATTTAACAAGAAAGAAAAAAATAAGGATTTTATAAGTAATCCAGATATAAGACAACATGTTGAATATGATTCATATGATAGGCAAATTAGATATTGACGTACAAGGCTTTGAAAGAGTTATGGGATTAGGGCGATAATTATGATGGTCAAGTTATCAATTAAAGGAATACATGTATGTTATTATGTTATATTTTATTTTTATCATCGTTAAATTATTATATTAATTTTTATTTCTTTTTTAACTCATATATTTTGGTTAAGGTCTTTTTCATTCTTGTTTAAAAATTTCTTAGATTTACGAGATTACAATTATGTATAAACGATTATTATATATATATATATTATGTGTAATACGAATTATTAAAGTTATGTATATACTAGGAATTGGAATTCTTGATTTTTTAACCATTTAAGCGTTTGTTTATTTGTATATATATATTTTTTAATAAATTTAATGAAGATTTTATTATACTTGAAATATATATTTTTTCTTTTTTATGCTAATAATTAGTATCATCAGTAAGGATTAGAATATTAAATTGGATTTATTGTAGAAAACTAAAAGATTACATTAAATATATTATATTTCACTTGAAATATTTGATTTTTGTATAAAAATATAAAAAAGGGGTAGAGGGGATGTTTAATTATGGAGGGGTGTAACGCTATCATAATTTATATTTGATTTATGTCGTCCCATTAAATTGAATCTAATATTAATGAATGCAATATTGGAAATATTGGACAAGTAATCTTTATTTATCGCATCGCTAGGTTGGTATACTGTATATATTCAATATTATTATTATATATTTGTTATTTAAATTCATATTAATCACTCATCTAAAAATAAATTATCCTATAAAGATTATAAAAGATTAAATAAATAAAATTTGGATTAAAATTAAGTATTTGATTATAAAATACGTGAAATTTTGTTGAGATTTTTGTATGAATATCTTCATCATGTGCCCACTTTCTTTTTCTAATAAGAGTATAAATGACAAATATAAAAGATAATAATTTGAATGATTCGGTAGACTAAAATATTAAATCTATATTGCGTTAAAGTATAGAAATTTATGTAATTTAAGTCTATTATTATAAAAGTGTTGTGATAAAAAATTTAATGCATAGCGGCATCGCTTATAATTCTTTTATAAAGAAGTTTCATTTTTTCTTCTCTTAAAATTCATGCATATACTGTATGTTGTGCCTTAGGCAGGCATGCATCAGATACCTGACGCGCGTCACTTGTCACATAAAATTAAGGTAAGTCGTAACAGTTGATAAATTTTATTAAATAAGTTTACTTTTAGAATAAAAGGCTTTATTGCGCGAAACAGATGACGCGTCCAACACCTGACACGCGTCAGTTATCAACTGACGCAAATCGACAATCGACACCCGAGGCACAATATCACTTTCGTTTTTTTTTTATTATAATTATTTTAATTAACGTAATTATTTGTAAAATTAAAATTTAATCCACATAATTCAAATTAACTATTATCGAAAAAAAGCTAGAGAATTTATGGTGATTATGTTAAATATCAGGTATTAAGTATTGTTAAAATTGTATTAATTTTTTGATCATTAAAAGTATCATGTTACGATTTCTACTATTGATTCAACTACCGAATCAGAGGATGCAGACGCAAGAACATTTTATATGGAAGATTTAGAAAAAAGAAGACAAGTATATGGAATATGTGGAGAATGTAATGAACCTGGGAATGGTGCCAACCTTATTCATAATTTTTTCTAATAAGATGTAAGCCATAATATTAAATCAACATTACTAGTGATTATAACTATTATTCACTTTATAAGTTTCAGAATGTTGAGATGTCCAATTGAGTGAATTGAGTAAGTCATTATTTATTAAAAATTCCTTACCTTGTTTAATTTTTTATTCATTTATTTATTTTTAGAATCCAATAAAATTAATCTAATATTGTATGAAGTTTCTTTTAAATTTTAAAGTTAGTTTTTATTTTTATTTCGGCTTGATCTACTTTTATTGATATATACCTATATTGATTTCTCTGAGATTATTATTGTATAAATAATGGATCTTACAACTGTTATTACTTTACCTCATGTAATAAAAGAGTATAAGTGGGCGTGTTCAGTATATTAAAAGAGTAAAATAGAAATAGAAAAAGAATTCTGTAATATTTTGAAAAATTCTCTAATTATCCTTGCAATTAGTTTTTAATAATCGATTTCTTATATCTAGCGGTAAATAATTTAATTAATTTCGTGCCGTTAATGTTGGTCATAACAAATAATTTTCTTTTGAAATTAAATGTTAGCCATGCAATAACCATAAAGATTAGTTAATACCATGCATTGAAAATTATTAAGTAGTTTATATAAAGGATTTAGTAAAAAGAAATTAATAGTTCAGGCTAGAAATCATTAACATTAGCTTTTAACGTGATAAACTAGCTGATTTTACTATTATTATACAGGGTAGAAAATTGACATTTGTAATGTTATATTCAGTTATCATTCTGAGCATTATTGTATTGTTGCACAAAAAACATGGATTTTCTATCTATTTAAAAGAATTATCATTCCAAATCCGCTTCTTTTATATATTGATATCTACGTAAAACTTCTGGCGCCATATAAGGTAATACTCTATGTACCATTTTCTGGTTGACACATTCCTAAATCACTTATTTTTTTAAGTCCATTTGCAATCTCAGAAGAATTAAGATTAATATATTCAGATTGACTTAAATAATTTCTTAATTTCCATTTTTACGATATCTTAAACAGTTGGAACTCGATCACATTTGGATGAGCCGTATCACAACTGAGTTATAACTAGTTTAAATTCTAAGTTTGTCTTAAAAACATATATTATAAAGCATAAAATAAAGTTTAATTATTCATTTTTCTTCTCTTTCATTACTATTAAATTATTGTTCCATGAAATTTATAATAAAAGTTATTTAAAAATCAGTATGGAAATTTTAAATTTTCGGAAATATTTAAAAAATTTATAATGTTAAGCTACAATATGTATTCTATTTACTATTAAACTATTTTATGCTATCTATTTAAACTATTTATACTCTACGGCATCATTGGCCACAGTAAAAGTTACGACATTAATATCATTAACGGTGCCGGCCAATTCGTTGGAACAGTTCCAACTGCATCACTACTTGAAATCATCGTATAACAAACATATACAATATCTTTAAAATTAATTAAGATGATGAGTTTTAATCTAATATAAACGTTAAAGGAAGAAAGGAAAAAAATTATATATATGAAATAAAATAGATTTCGATTGACTTTTTACTCGACTAAATTGTCTAAAAGGAAAATGAGAATCAAGAATGGATAAGAGGTCATATTTCACAGTTGTGTTAAAGAGTATTGTATTTACTGTATATAAATATGAGTGTCAAACAAGACAAAATATTTCATTTATTTATTATTTATTTTATGTTAAAGGAGGAGGAGTACATGAGAAACAATTGCTAATTCTAAAGAAAAATCGTTCCAAAAAGGACACCTTCACCCATCAAATCAACGGGTACTCACTTAGAAAATCCATGGACCTGGTGACCACCCTGACCGATGGCCACCAGTAAGACAAAATATTTCAACGTGTATCGAATATCCCAAAGCTTAGTCACGTGATAATGGAATGTTGTAGCTGGATTTACTTGATTTCCTCATTTTAACAAATAATCGAGCAACATTGTTTTTTTTATTAATTGCAACTGAGATAATATACTGGGAACAAATATGACAAAACGACATTTATATTAAATACTGTATGTTCGTTCAAATTTTAAGTCATTAGATAAGATATTATAGTGCTAAAAAAACCGTCAAAATATGAAGATTTTAATAAGAATACGATGTATTGGGAATAATTATATTAGAAACATAAAGAACATAAAGTTAAAATATTGCACCGAATATTGATTCAAAGATTATCCGAAATCACATGTAACTGGCATGTACCACTTTTTGGTGGGTCGTTAATTTGACATAATCTTACGGATTAACAAAACTATTTCGGATATCCCGATTGGAAGGACACTGTACATGGTACATGTTTATTTAAGTAGTCAGTTGGAAGTTGCCAGTTCATTTTAATTTTTATTAACTTTTGTGTATAATAATATATGAAGTTCAATAATTTTTGCAATATCGATCATGTGATGTTTCTGGTCTATTTCTAATTCAATTCCGCCCTAGACTATAATTGTACCGATCGACAAAAAAATTGTTGTACAATGTGGCAATAATATGATAATATGATGCACATAAAAACTCCGACTGCATTGTATTTTTTCTTTTTATATTTTTTTAGTTTTATCATTAAAAATTTTTCTTCTTTCGAAGTTATAATAAAATGACTTGTCAACTTCCATCTGACTGTTTAAATGAGATTTTTGAATACTTAGAGGAAGATAGACTCACCTTACATTCATGTTTGTTAGTCAATCGTCTTTGGTGTGAAATTTCTGTTAGAATTTTATGGAAAAATATTTGGAATTTTAAAAGTTCTTTTCAACAACATCCATTTAGGATAAAATCATCAATTCTTAATACATTATTTGCTTGCCTTCCAGACGAATCAAAAGAGCTTTTACATAAAAATGAAATTTTTATTTCAACACCTACACCAAAACAACCTCTGTTTAATTATGCATCATTTTGCAAAGTTCTTTCAATTTACGAGATTGGTAGAATAGTTGATGATTCCTTCAAAGACAATTCACCTCTTAATTTATTAAGCTTAGAAGATAGAAATTATTTAATTATAAATGAAATAATCAAAATGTTTGCAAATCAAATTTATTCATTAAAAAAATTATCCTATTATTATAATTATCATATTAATTTTTCTTTTCCTTATTTTCCTGGAGTAAGAGATCTTTCAGAATTACACTGCAGTACAAATCTTTCTTCTAGTTTTTTTCGTCAGATATCTCAAGTATGTCACAATATACAAACACTTTCTATAGATTTTCAGGATTATGATGCTTCAAATGAGTTAAAAGAAATGATTTCTTTACAGAATAATTTAAAACATTTAACATTATCATCTTATAATGCAAGTTGGGCAAACATCATACCTGCTTTAAAAAATTACTCTAATATAACAAAATTACATCTTTATGGTAATGATGATAATTTACCATTTTCATTTGTCAGTTTATTTTCAAATTTACAAGAATTTATATTTTCATTCCTTGGTGGAGTAAAATTTGAAGATTTTAGAAAATTGCAGTATGTTAATTTTTCTAAGTTACAAACTTTAAAAATTCCTTATCAATGTCCAAAACCTGAGTACATAATGAAATTTTTAGAAAATAATGGAAAAAACCTCAAAAAATTTCATACAGGTGAAAATGATAAAGCTTTGAGTTTATCTGTTGCTAAGTTTTGTTCAAACCTTAAAAGCCTTTTTATGATATTTAATAATGGTGAATCAGATGTATTAAAAACTATATTTATTAATTGTCAACACTTAGAAAGTATTAAAATATGGTGTGGAGAAGGATTATTAACTGAAAAGGAAGTATTAGAAATTGTTGCAAATTATTCACCAAATAATTTTTGTGAATTAAAAATATTCAATGAATCATATACTGATATATCATCAGAAGATTTAGAATGTTTTTTTATAAATTGGAAGAATAGAATACCAAAAAAATTGCTTACATTAATGACTATTAAAGATTATTCTTATGAATACAATAATTTATATGAGTATAAAGAAAATAGGAAAATAATTGAAAAATATGAAAATTTAGGTATTATTAAATTTGGAACTATAGGGTATGATGAAGAAGATAAAGATGAGTTCTATAATTTCTATTATTATCATTGATGTATTTTATTTATTCTGTTTATAATTAAAAAATAAACTTACTATTTTTTTTTTTGAGGAAACCTAAGGTTAAATACTTATAATACTGGAATATTCATAATAAAACAATAACTTACAAATTAGTATGGCATCATTCCTTATTAAATTAATTAAAATACGTTAAGTTGTAATTTTATTGTTCTTTAATATTATCATTAGTTATTAAATACTTCTGCAAAATTTGATTGGATAGTAGATGCTATAGAAATAATGGTAAATTGTAAAGATTCTTTTTTGAAATTTTTTAAAAAAGCGGTTTTGAAGTTGTAAAATGAAATAATTTATTTTTGTAATGTGGTAGTAGATTTAGAATTCAAAATTCCGCCAGTTATCCAGATTACGGATAACGGTTATCTGAAGTTTGACTTGTGTATAATAACATCTGAAAATTTACCTTATGACTTTCCTACGTTAGATTATTATCAATATTGATATAACGCCAAACTTTCTAAAAATTTTATTGTAAAACTATTATTGCAACATTGAAGTGATAATTTAATTATAGTTTATTATTTAAATTATCACTTATATATTTTAATACTAAATTTGCATTGAACTTTTCAAAACCCTACGTTAATTTAATATTAAAAAATTATTTTATTTAAATTGAATTTACTTAAGGAAAATTTTGAGATGAAATTGTTTCATAACAGTAAGTTAAAGGTAATGTTTTATACAATATTAGATAACAATATTATTCTTTTTTTACATCTTATCACGAATTGCATGATAAATCAATACACATTAAAATAACTTCTTTTATCTGAAAATATTTTTTTTTTTATAAATTAGGTAATTTGATAAAGCGTGTTTTCTAAGAAGAGGCGTTTAGTTAGCTATTCACGTTTTTCATTGAAACTGATAATCTTTTTACTCAAATGATCATCAATATTAGATTTATTCCAAAAAGCTTTAGCGACTACTGTTTCTATGGGATAGTACGATAGTGGTAGTTGCTACAGTAGCACTAGAAAAATGTGTGGTTGAAGTAATTACTATGGTAGTAGTTGCATCAGATGCTACTCTACTTACACTTGCACTGCTATGATTTCTTTTGTTGGAATTAAGCTAATAAGAAAAGAGAGAAGAGATTAGGAGAGATTAAAAACAGAAAAAAAATTTATTTTCACATCTTTTAATAACTTACTTATGCTTATAGGATATAATAATGCTAATCCAATAGCTAATTCTTTACTTAAATCTTAACCAACTTAATTAATAAAAATTAATTAGTTTTTTTCAAAAAATTTGAAAATTGAATTAATTTCACTCACTTTCTGCTGTAATACTATATAATTTGGATACGTGTCAAAAATACGTCTAACATATGAATCACAGGATGGCGACAAGCCGACAAGCCCTCATGAATTGGGTTATAGTAACGTGCTACAAATTCTTAACTATGGGAGATTGGGATCACCTAGTAAATATGATTGTAGTGATATGAATGACTTCTTGAAGTTTTAATATTAAATAACCTCTTTCTTTGTTGAAGACAACCAAAAGGCTGTTTCAAAATATAATTTCTACAATATAAATATCTATCGATATTATATAATAGGGTATTAATTTCTAATGTAATGTTCTTAATAAATTTTCTTCACATCCTCTAAAGTTTATTCTAAAATCATAGACATCTTGTCATTACATTTATCTTCGATAAATTATTTTAACTAATGATAATGAGGTTAATATATTATTCATTAAAATTTTCGTTTCTTTGAATATTTCGCAGATTAAAGAATACCCACTTTCTGAAAGGTCCATATTTCTTAAAAAAATAAATTTAAAATAAATTTTTTTTTAGGAGTAACTTCTTTTTTATAAATTTAAGAAATTCAGATATTAGGAAAAAACAAATAAATAAAAATTAAATATTTGCCTTTATTATGCTTAATACAAAAGCAGAATGCAGGGAAATACTGTACTTCGTAACCCTATTTTTTTTCACTTCATTTTATTTTCTTACACAATTATAATATAACTTTTTTTAATTGCAATGATATAAAGAGATGTAACACACAAATATTTAGATTTATTCAAAAAGTGATATAACCTGATAGAATATCATGTGATTTATTGCAGCTAAGGTCTTAATTTCATGGATATTACTATCATTTTTACATTCAAAACTTTTGTTTTATTAAAATGCCAAATTATTTACCTGATATAAATCAATCAAAATTATTGACGAATATTAAAATCAACTATCATTGTATCAAATATATAATTTTGAATGCAGCAGCAATTTCATTAATTAATAATTTCACTTTTCAAATTTTATTTGTTACTTACAAAAACAAATTATAGTGAAAATATTTTATGAATTGTTCAATTACTTTTTGGCATTATAAGATTTAATTTTATTAATTTTGATTCAAAAGACGTAAAATATAATAATGATATGAAAAGGATAAATGAAAAAGTATCTAGGATCAAGGAAAGAAAGGAAGAAAAGAGATTATGATATTCTTATTCTTCTCTTGCAAATATCAATTAAACGAATATATTGTGGCTTCTAGTAGCTTATCATATCATTTTGCGTCCTTTTATTTAATTATGACAAAATCAAGCATATATATTTGAGTCCTTTTAAATTTTTTTTTTAAAAAAACAATGGAAAATCTCAATGTGCATCATTCCCAGTTTGATATTATTTATAGTTTCAGAATATTCATCATCTTGCGTAAATCATTATAAAATATATACCTACAACATACTTTTCAGGACTTTGAAATATACATAAAAAGGTCAGGTTCAATTTGCGTACAATCAGCAAAAAAATCATGAAAATCTATCCGACTTTGATGAAAAAATGCGCACAAATAATAATAAAATTTTTTGACTGCTTTTATATATTTTAGGTCCTGCCTTTTCACATTGCTAAAGTGCTAAATTTTATAAAGTAGAACGTAGAAGACAAATTACAATCAATATAATTTTTTTTACAAATCGTGTTACTAACCTTTTATGCTAGATTTTATTTGAAAATAAATGGTTAGTACTTTTTAGTAGCCAATCATTCATTCAGATTTTAACTAATGGTTTCCCCTTAAACAAGTTATGTTTTATGCAATAACAAAAATATTTATTAATTATAATACGATAATGTAAGGCGTAAAAATTATAAAATTGATCGTTGTACAAGTATATTAATTAACTGGCTGGTCTGAAATGTGTGACAGGTTAGTATCGATTACAACTATAATAGGAAGGAGTGATGTTTACGTGTCACCAGATCACATGCAAGCACGAGTTCAAAAACACTAATTATCTGAGGGACGGATTTTTTTAGTGGTCCAAAACTTATTTGTCACCTGTTATTTGTCACCGAGATCAGCCTAACATGTCACACATTTCAGACGTGCAATTAACTGAATGAATTACGAATTTCGACTTATCATTGTTTATCATGTGTGGTAAGATATATTAATGTATAATGTTATATAATTTATATAATTTTTTTAAATAATGATGATATTATTATTTATTAAAAGCTCCATGTTACCATTGGTTCAACTACTGAATAAAAAAGTGATAAATATGGAAGATTTAGAAAAAGGAAAACAAACATTGAACAGACCAAATATTTCAATGTGTATCGATATTCTCACTATCAATAAAGAAGTTCTGATGCTTTTTTTCTGCTAAACAATTCGACAACATTTCATAGTCTGAATATATTCATGTCATCATCAATAGATACGATGAAAACTTAGTCACGTGACAATGGAATGTTATACTCTTGTGTTATTAGACTTTCAATCAAAATTTATCTAATGCAAGGCTACCAGATACGCAATTTTAATCATGTGTTCTCAAAACGAAATGAAAGATTGCAATAAAAAAAAATCAAATAATATATAGTATATAAATAATAATTTAAATTTGAAATTGCTCCTGAAAAATTGTGGATTGGATAACACAGTAGAGAAAAATATTTTATAGTTCATTTTACAGACATACGCGATTTTATAGAAGTACGTTCATTAATAAAAAGTTTATAAACGTCTTGTTTTGATAAATTTTTTATTTTTATTTTATTCATATTAAAAATTTTAAATAATCGATAATACAATTTACTTTATTACAATAAATTAACTTGAACGTGAAAAATAATTATTTAGGTACTTACTGGTGTTTGGTTACTAATAAGTCACATGATCGTATCTGATTAGCTTAAAATTCACATCAACTATGTGAATGAATGTTAATGAGATCATCAATGAATCGCAAAAATTACTGAAATATATCAAATAAATCGATTAAAGCAAAATCATGTATCACGTGCAATCATGTTTGATTTAAGCCTTTTTTGCCCTTTGATATTCGTATCTTTCCTTTTATCTCTTCTTTGTTTTTCCCCTTTCCCTTAACTTTGTCTCCTTTCTCACTTCTCATACTTTCTGTTGAAAAAATCCTTACAAAAATTAAATTTTTTAGACTATTTTTTTATTTTTATTTTTTAGGTTGTTCTTTCGGCTCTTGGATGTGAAATTTTGGTGAGTTAATTTTTTTTAATTACTCTTATTTTCGAACAATTTACAGTTCGGTTTCATTTTTTAAATGGTTTTGGGTCATGAGATTTTGATAAAGTAATTTTAGTTTTTTTTCTTTAACGATTTTAATGAAGTTTACTAACAATTCATTTTTCAGTTTTTCTTTTAGATTTTGACGATTTTCTCTGAAAGTGAAACTCGTCTGAAGCTGCAAGAAATTAGTAGTCTGAAATGTCTGATTAGTCAACTCAGCAGATCAGTGATCTTTATTTTTTATTAATTTTTTATTTTATTATAACTCGCTGAAATACATTTTGATTACACTTACTATCTGTAAATATGCAAACTACTTTAACAATACCTATTTCCATATCTATATGATTTATTTTTTTATCTAACTTAGCATGCTTATTTTACACATTTTTTGTTTTCCTTTTCCTTCTTTTATGGAAGTCTTGCCAAACAGCTTGCATTTACCAGATTTTATTCAAGGAACTCTTCTCGCGTCAGTATTTTTTTATTATTATTTTTTTCTGTCACATTCAATTTCACTAACCATTCTCCAACCATCTTAATTTTCTTCACCTCAACTTCCTTTTCATTCTTATCTTCTGGCATCCTCTTTCTTCTTTTCTCAACTCATTAATCACCTCCACTACCTTCTTCAGGGTTGTATATTCATTAATTTTGGATAGACGGTGTTCCTTCATTCAAGATACCTTGTCTAAATTTATTAAATTTATGTATATCAAATTTTATTTTTTTTATATATTTTTTTAAAAATTTTTCTTTTTTATATTTTTTTGGATTTATTTTATATTTGGGAAACAAGTTTAGGAAGAAATAATTTTGTTTTTATGTGTATACCAACTCTTTTGAAAGTAAATTTTAAAATTTTTTCTAAAAAATTTACATTTTTTTCATTAAGAACGTATACTAACGTTCTTTATTGATTTTTTATAAAGTGTATGCTCTCTGGCCCTTTCAAGTTTCAAAATGAAATGTACAGTACGTATAAAGGTATGCCAATAGAAGAATATTTTTTTTAATTTTTTCATTATAAACGTTTACTAACGTTCTTTATTTTTTTTTCTAGAGAACGGCTCCCCGGACTTTTCAAACGAAGTAGATGTAAGGTATGTTGGGGGTAGAGGAATTTTAATTTTTTTAACTTTTTTCGTTAAGAACATTAGTTCTTATCATTCTTTAATATTGTCACGTGATTGGCGATCATATCGATCACTCCCATCAATGTCATGAATGTTTTGAATGTTTAATACTGACATAGCATGTAGATCATATATTTATTTTTATGTATTTTATTAGTGACAGTTATTTTCTTGTTATATCACAATATGTAATAAAAATATTATAAATAAAGCTCTGCCACGATGTAGACAAAGGAGTGTGAGTTTTAATACAAAAACTACAAGAATTGAGTATTATTGGTGATTGACAACAGGGATCCAACGTAACGGTGCTGATCATTATAATTAAATTAACCTTCTGCTTACATTATATCATACAAGTTTATTTTATAAACACACAAGAATTGGCGTAACAATATCTTTTTTTAGAGAACAGCCAGTTTTATAGGTTCCGGGCTAGTTTTTGTGAAAATATTTGTATTCACCTGTTCTTTTGCTTTTTTTTTTGTTTTTGACATTTTCTTTAACTTTCATCTTTTCTTTTTTTAGGTCTTTGACTTTTCTTTTTTTAGGTCTTTGACTTTTCTTTTTTTAGGTCTGACGATTTTTCTTTTTTTAGGTCTTTGACTCTTCTTTTTTAGATCTGACGATTTTTCTTTTTTTAGGTTTTGATGGTTCTCTTTGGAAACGAAGGTGTGTTCGGTTTCTTCTTTTTCTTTTTTTTGCTAATTTTCTATTACTAACATTTATTTATTTTATTTTTTTTTTAAATTTCAGATGGCTTGTTTTTAGGGTGTAAGTTTTGATATCTTGCTTTTTCTTAAGCTTTCATTTAATAAAACAATTTTGTTCTTTTTTTAGGCAAAAACTTACCTCAATAAGAATCAATTCCAATCCTTTCTGAAATATTACCAAACAGTGCCAGCGGGAGAGTAATAAAATGACCACTTTGAATTCCATGAAACTTTTGGGACTGCCAAAATAGGCCATAGATTTGTGGACAGATTCATTTTTTAATCACTTATTTTTATATTTTTGATTGACAACCTGGGCTTGTTTTGGTTTTTTTTTCTCGTAAAGTTTTCCTTCATTTAAAAGCAATATTTTCCCCACAATTACTACACAGTTTATTGTCCTTTTTACAATTTTGGCAAAAAATTTTTTTCTTTCCCGACTTAATAAATTTCAGATTTGCAGATAATTTTTGGCAATTATTACATTGACAACTTTCTATAATACTTTGTTGTATAATACTTTTAGTAATATGCTTAACAGTTTTATGGTTGGATTGTTGAATCAAATGCACTAACCCCTCCCCTATCAAGGAAATATGTTTTTTTAGGCGACTTTATTGAAGAATTTTGGTAAAGTTTTTTGTTATTTTTTATTTATTTTAATGGATGATTACTTAATCAATTTTTTTTAAAAAAAGATTTCATTCTTCGGTCTCTTAGACACATGGACTTGGTTAGTGCTTTTTAGTTTAATTTTTTATTTTTAACGAACTGTTGTTAACGGTTCTTTTTTTTCTTTTTTAGGTGATTCTTTAGTGTGGAATTTGATTGGTATACGTTAGAACTTATATTTGATTTACAACTGTTTAAAATTTTTATTATTTCATCACTACACATTTTTAAGCATTTTCTAAGTAGTTCAATTTCAATAATCTTTAATAGTAAATTTAAATTACAATGATTTGCCTAATAAATTTTAATAAATCATTACCATTTCAGATAAATGATTTATTAACCAAGAAAAAATAAATCATCTAATTCTTTACAATATTTTACTAAATCGATAACTAATATTTTATAAATCGTCTATACTATTATTCCAAGACTGATAATTTAGTGAGTGATCATCTTAATGGACAGTAACTGTATGTACCTATCAGATTGTATCCAATAGTTCATGTTTACTTGCACGATTTGCCCACTATTTGTTTACTATTTGAATACAAATTTAATACATTTCAGCAAAATTAGTTGGTATACTATCTAGTGTAATTAAGCATTAATCGATGACTATATATAAAAAAAAACTGAAATATTTGATTAATTAATAATCTCAAAATCTATTTATTTTATTTATTCTAAAAGGATGAGATTTGTATAAACTATGTGTAGTACTACAACTAGCGGTTATAATTAATATACAGTATATAGTACAAATACTAACTATAGAAAGTTAACCCTAATGAGGGGTCACCCTTCGAAATAAAATTAAAATGGCTATACTTTAGAAAAACTACATTGCTAAGATAATTCAGTATTTTAATATCAATAGTGAATTTTTTTAACAAAAGCCACGTGACATAATCACACAGACTAACAAAAATTTTGGGTATTCCGATCGGAGAGACATTGTATTATGGTACACTGTGCTCATCTTTGCTTTATATGATAAGCAATATTTTACCACTAGAAGAATTTGGCAAACAAAATTATTAAAATGTTTGAATTGTAACAAGATGTACGCTCCAAATTCCAAATATGTAATTTCATGCTTTCAATTTATAAAAAGAAAAAACTATTACCGTGTACTGAACATTCGTTTATCATAAGGTAGTTATTATTTTGAGTTAATGTGATTAATTTTTTTTAAAAAAATCAAATATTATGAAAAAAAAATGCCACGTAATTTATGGAAATATAATCCAAAATATTAAGTAATTATATTTAAATTTAATCATTTTTGAAATAAGCAAAAGTTTTTTAATTATTTATTTATTTTAAAAGCTCCATGTTACAAGTTCCTCTATTATTGATTCAATTACTGAACCAGAAGAGATAGATGAAAGAATAGTATATATAGGAGATTTAGAAAAAAGAAAACTAGCATATGGAATATGTGGAGAATGTAAAGTACCTGGGACAGGAGAAAAATGGTGTCAGCCTTGTAATT
This sequence comes from Rhizophagus sp. LPA8_4_AMF, assembly GCA_021464525.1. Lineage (NCBI taxonomy): Eukaryota > Fungi > Glomeromycota > Glomeromycetes > Glomerales > Glomeraceae > Rhizophagus > Rhizophagus sp. LPA8_4_AMF. The sequence continues at coordinate 23,444 of JADRCO010000888.1, forward strand.
CTAAAAGGTTTAAGATCTAGTGGCAATAAAGATATTGATGAACTAATACAACAATCACAACTTAATGCTGTATATTCAGAAAAATGTCTTGAATAGATGCCTTTTGAATATTTTCAAGATGTTACTTATATTACAGACGATGGCTTTGGTAAAATTTTTTCAGCTATATGGTCAAAAGGATACTGTATGTTGAATGTTGGAATATTGAAAATCAAGAGTGGACGTGATGTCCAAATTTCAAAGTCGCATTAAAAAGTTTAGATAATTAAGCACAAAATTTTCAAATGAGGTAAATGAAATATATTCATGTGATTGGTACGATATAAAATAATGTATTAAAATTTCTCTCATTTTTAATTAGATTAAATCCCATCTTCAGATTTATATTTATGATGTTATCAATTACTATGGAATAACTCAAAATCCTGATACTAAAAATTATATGATGATTGTAAAATATTGTGAGAATGGAAATTTAAGAAATTATTTAAGTAAATTTAAGTTGGGCTACAAGTCAAAAATTAATAAATTATTACAAATTGCACGAGGGCTTCTGAATATTCATAACGCAGGAAAAGTTCATAAAGATTTTCATTCGGGAAACGTACTATTTGATGATATTCCATATATAAGTGATTTAGGAATGTGTCAACCAGCGAATGATCAATCAGTGGAAGAAGGAATTTATGGAGTATTACCATATATGGCGCCAGAAGTTTTATGTAGACATAAATATACAAAAGCTTCTGATATTTACTCATTTGGTATAGTTATGAATGAATTCATATCTGAAGAAATTCCTTATAAGAATATTCCTCATGATGAATTTTTAGCTATTAATATATGTAAAGGACTTAGACCAGAAATTTCTAAAGGCACCAAAATTACTCACAGATTTGATTATGAAATGTTGGGATGCTAATGTAGAGATTAGACCAACTGCTAAAGAATTATATCAATTACTAAGAAAATGGAAATCTAATAAAAATGATGAAGATAGTGAAATTTATTTTCAGATAAACAAAAGTAATAAAATGAAATATAAATTAAGAAAAAAAAGTTTAAAAACACATCCAGTACATCCACAGGCAATTTATACTAGTAGACTTTTAAGTTTCAAACACCTACCAGAACCAGTATATTTTTCAGGCATAACATCTGTAAACTTAAGTATGTGATAAATTATCTACTGTAATTATAATAACATTCATTTGTATAACATTTTGTCACTAATTTTATAGTTTCTGAATGCTTTGATTGTCAATTAAGTGAATTAGGTAAGAAATTATTTGTTTCATCTATTTAAATATATTTAACATTCTCTTAAATTGATCTATTTTATAGACCTTAATGATCAAGATGATTAAATTAATATTGAATGAGTTCTATTTTCAATGACATAAACTGGTTTACATTTAGTCAGTTTGCTTTATCATTAACAGTTTGAATACTTTTGAGGCCTTTAACCAAGAAGCACAATGTGTCACAATTAACTGATACGCTATTCATCACGAAGTTAAACCAAATGGAGTCTTGTATTTACTAAACAGCAGTATTTAATAA
>JADRCO010000889.1:0-24987 GCA_021464525.1 Rhizophagus sp. LPA8_4_AMF
CCCCTGTAGATCTCACCTAATTTGACGGTATGATTTTTGATAGACATATATTTACTCTTATTATCGACATATCAAGAATGACACTTTTACCGGACGGACATCCGGACATTGCATTCATTTTGCGTAGTATTATATAGTCCTTCGTTACACTTCGGACTAATAACAGATAAGCCCAAAAAAAATTCTGGTATGTTTTCTTGACTAAAATTACTTGTATTACAAACTGCTCATCAATCATGCCGAGTTGCCAATTTTACCATTTACATAATAAACAAGGGAAATACAATGTCAATCAAAACATTTGTACAGATATCGGTCTTCGACCGATATCCTCCATCCAATAAGTGAGTTATTAGAAATACTACGGTGTCCAATAGGAATTAATGCTACTAATACTGATTTCAATATTGGATCGACTGAACAACAAAAAATAGTATCAGAAGAAAAAAAAAATACTAGTTCATAATGACGAAATGGTAAACATAAACACAGATTCTGTATTGTGTATTTGCAAGTTCATCACATGATGTAGACATCATTATTACAATATTAGAGACGCGAAAATGAATAAATCATTTAATTCCAGTTAAAAGTATTTAAATTTTATTAAGCTGTTTAATTAAAAATGATGTCATTTCTTTATCAAATATTTTGTTTTAGAGACTCATTTAATAATAGTGACGAGGTCAAGTAATTGCAACCTATTAAGGTATAAATCTTAAATACTCTACCTACTTTTGTTGTATTTTGTTCGTGCGTTTGCGTTCTTGATAATGAATAATGGAGTATATTAAAAAAATTATTTTAAATATTATAATTATTATACATGATGAAAGCACAAGAATTGGTACTATAGCTGGTTTAATATGAAATTTATAATATGTAACATAAATAATAAGTTGTGGTATTTCTTCAAAAAGTATTACAGCTCCGGTTGAAATAAGGAACGATTTTTCTCCTTTATCTGTGAATACTCTTCCACTTTTAGCTCTAGATGATATAATTCGTAATGCATCAATATCAAGACATGATAATAATAATGCTGTATTCACTATAATTCGATGATTTTTCCACCACTCATAAAAAGCTCCTAACTTCTTCCCTTGTATACCTTCTCTTTCTTTTACAATTATAATGCATGCAAATATGAAGTTAAGAAATAGTGGAAATATTAAAAAGAAGATACTATAAAAATATGTTAAAGTTAATTTCAAATGATATAATAAATTCATATAATTCAAAAATTCAAAATTTTCTTACGTTGCAGGAAAAGTCCATATGTAATCTCTTCCGTGATTGGATATGAACGTAATATCTAATGCTAAATCAATTAGAATCAATACAAATAAGAAAATTGACAAAAGATTTCTTTCTTCCTGAATTTGCTGAGGATCGTGCTTATCGCGCGTTATCTTTATGAGCTTTATGACAATCAATAAAATCAATATAGTAAATAAAATACAAGCCGCAAGAAGAAATCCCCAATATTCCTTCCAAAGATTTTTGGTTTGATGAGCTCCATATGATGCATCAAGATAGGTAGTATTTCCAAATGCTAATGAATTGATTCCTTTATATGCGATTGTATCATTTAAATATTTTAAAAGTTGATCTGAACTCTGTTCGTTTGTAGCATTAATATCAACTCTCATTAAAATCTTAGCACTGTAGGTTGTAGCATTAAATTTGGCATTATAACTCGTATGAGCATCATATTGAAAATATTTGGTGATTTTTAAACAACCTGTACATGAAATTGCCTTACTTAATTGATCTTCCATTGAAGATACAAATTTGTCTTTATGATCCGAAGTAAGATTAGTATAATATTTCGTTCCTTGAATTGTTAGTCGAATGATTGCACTTTCCGGTCTTATTGAAAGATTATCCGAAGCGAATACAACTAAACATAAATACAAAATTTTCCCATTAATATTATGATACGCAGCTATACTGACTAAACAATAAACTTACCATTAAAAATCCAAATATTTTTTCTAATACCCATAATATTTTGACCATTTGATTTTTCTTTTACAAAATCATCATCGACGGTAATAAAATAAGAAGCATTAAATTTACTAAGGATACCATCCAATATCTGCAATTTAACTGTGTCATCTTCAAATGTAACAAATTGATCATTTTTCGCGGGAATAGTTTGTTTTAAGGTTACATAAGACTGATATAAGTCAACAACATTAACTTGGTAAACACTAAAATTTCCTGTTGATGAGATTATAGGTGTATTATATTTAATGGTAAATTCCTTAGATAGTATTTCACCTTGAAAATCTTTTGATGGTGTTGTAGACAATATTTTTGAACTTCCATATCCTCCTGGTCCTCCTGGAAACGTTTCACCTCCTTCAACTACGGAAATAAGAAAAACAAAGTTAAATATAAATACCTTTATTTATTTATCCATTTAAAAAACTTACCTAGGGAAATATTTGTAAAATGAGAAGTGACATATATAGAAAGTTTTGTGTAACTAATATCAAAAATTGAAGATTCATGTGGAATAAAAACGATAAAGTTATCAGAAGTTACAAAGCTAGTGTAAATGTTAGAAGTCTTGAAATTAATCACTTCTCCCTTATTATTAATAAAATAGAAAGTTACATTTCCATTAATTCTATGTATTGTCTTAATAACATAACCACCAAAATTTAATGGCTGAACATCAGTAATAACGTCGTTCACCCTTAGAGGTAAGTTAATATTTATTGTACTATTAATACCATTGCTTAAGAAATCAACTTCATAATATGTTACTTGACCTCTTTCAGTTGTTTGAATAACGCAACTATAACTTGATGACTGATATGCTATATTACATACGTATATACGTGTTATTTCGTTGTACAATGGAATTTGAAAAGCATATTTAAGTTTTTTATCTTTTTGTAAAAGTGTAACAAAGATTGTTGCATCACTACTATTTACTATACCATATCCACCGTCCTCTGTTACGAATACACTTAAAAGATTCGAGTTAAAGTTGGATATGTTTAAAAAAAGTCTAAATAATTCATTAAAATTATATGAGTAAAAGATAAAAAAAAGGATATAATATATCAATTTACTTACATTTGTTCATGATTAATAGACAATTGTAATGTATTATTTTCGAAAATATAACATAAAAATTCTAATTCATCACTATCGCTAAGGTATTTTAGGTACTTAAAAAATTTTCCATCACAATCCAAGATAAAGTTATATTCTCTGTATTAAAATATTAAAAATATAATTAATACGATATATATATATAGCGATATATACGTATATTGAGTTTACATACTTGATTTGAACTCCCTCCATATCGAACAATTTACCACAATTGAAATCTTCGAAACAATAATATGTAGCCAAAATAAATTTGTTTCCATTCTTAATATCATCAACTGCATGAATTTTTACTTTATCCATTGTAATTAAACTACAATCTGGTACATCAGGATTACTATCGCAATAACCACTTTGACATCTCATACTATGCGGGGTTTGTTTACATACATTACATCCCAAAGCATTCTCATTATTAGTGCAATCATTACATCCAGGCAAATTCGGTTTAACAGAACAATCCAATAAACATCTGTAAGCTCCTGGATATTTTGCACAATCTATTTCCTCATTAGTAGTGTTTGCAATTTTAGCTATACATTCGGGAGCTGTTGGATACTTCATACAATCCAATTCCTTACCATTACATCCGGGAACCTGCTGGGCTTCGTTGCATTTTGGAAGGAAATCACATGCCGGAGTTTGAATGTCTGTACCGTTACATGTAACTTTACATCCGATCCCATAAGGTGATTTGTAGCATGGTAATTCTGATGTTGGAAATAAACTTTGTATTGAAGTTATTGAAGTCGAACAAAAATTTATTTTCTCTGCAATAGGATAATTTATATTCTGCTTAACAGTAAATTCCGTATTTGGATTCCTAAGAATCGTAAACGATAAATTTTGCATCTGACAACTACTATCTATGATGAATTCTTTATTAACTAATCTTAATAAGATAGTTCCATCATGATAACTAACTCCTTGAATTATTTTAAGATAGTTATTTTCAGTTTCAATTGAATAAGCCCTATAATCAACCTCATCAAAGGCTGCAAAGCTCAATTGAGGCAACAAAATTGTAATGAAACAAATATAAAGTAACATCATTATAAGTCTCGAATTATTTTCATTTAGGAAAAGTCCAAAAGATGACTGCATCATATTCGTTTCAATACAATGAACAGGAAAAAATGTACTTAATGGACTTAGAGAATGAATCTTGCGAATGGAAAACACTCAATATATGCAAAAAAAAAGTACTGTACACACAAGAATGAACACAAGGAACTTACGGATAACAACTCCAAAAACATAACTCTAAATTTACATACTTTTCCAGTATAAATTATTTTATATTAAGGTTTTCTATATAATAGTATTATAAGTATAATATCAATCGTATTTCACGAAATTGTTACACAATCGTACAATTACACAAATTGCTTGAATAAGTAATTAAAATAAAAAGCCAAAAAATATATAATTAGGTTAAAAATAAAAAAGTTTTTGTTACTTAATCCCGAAATGTTGTTCATTTTTTTTTTATTTAGATTTCCTCTTATGTTTATTAATTTAATGTTATCAATTACTAAAAAAAATATTCTATCTCGGAAAATCGGAATTATGAAAGATCAGTAAAGAGTGACAAAAAAAAAATTGACATTTATATGTGTCTTGTATATCTTGGCTAAAATTATATTAGGATCGGATAAATGATCGTCCGATATGCCCGTAAAATTTATTTTTGAATCCATTTTAAAAAATTTTAAAAATGAGTAAAAAACTTCAGTACTATTACTACTACTACACTTGAAAGATAATATTGAAATAAATTAAAGAAAACTTTTCTCATTTGGAAAATGCAAATCTTTTTTAATTACACAAATTTTCAAAGCCATCTATTATAGTATAATCAATAGTTTAATTTACAAAATCTTCTAGGACGGATATACATTTGCCGATCAGGGGAAAACAGAAATTTTTATATTAGATATTTATATATAAAAACAAATTAAAAAAATTAAGAAAATATACTGTAGCTAGGTGATCACTATAAGCGTCCACCCCAAATTATACCTAAATCTATTTTTTTTTATCTATTTTTAAAAGTTAAACCAATTTTCTTTCGCAACTTAAATATATGTGTCGGAGCGTAGATCATCACTAGCAACTTTCACTCCTGAAATTCTCCTACTTTAGTTGAAATTTAAAACGAAGGAACTTATCGACTTCTTCCGTAAGGAGAGCATAATAAGGTTTTAGAAAAGCAGGAGATTACCGTTCTCATGATAAGAAGAATATATACAATTTGGTGATTTAACATCATCTTTCAATGAAACTACAATAACGGATACGAAATTCAAGAACTTTTACACCAAAGGTCAAACTTAAAAAAATTAATCGTTAGAATACTAAATTAATCGGTAGCATTATTATGAATGCTTAATTTTAAGTTGACTTTAAAAGTATTGCCTAGCTAAGAATAGTTAATAGAAAATTAAGAAAATTTTTACACTACGCCAAGGCTAGAAAAATTTTATATTATATAAAATTAGGGAATCAGATATGTTAAAGAGGCCATTTATAGGGAATTGAAGCGATAGTTACCAGGAAATAATTCGTAAGAAAAGATTGGTTATATATAGCAATATACTAATTAGCTAGGTCAAATTCTAATCAGTATAGGACTAATGTTCAAATTAAAGAAATGATCGATAAAGAAATATTATTATGTTTCTCCCATTTAAAGTTAATATCTGCCAAAGAAATATTATCATGTCACACGGTCATACGTGAACTTTTTATTTTATCTAAATCATTCTTATAATATGTCAACGTATATCTGATATGCTTTATTGAAAATTTTGAATAAAAAAAAAAATTTAGTTCTTTTTGAATTCAATAGACTGAAGACAAAATAAATTTTATATTTTATATTTTTTTTTTTTTTTTACTAAAAAAAAAATATAGTTTACTAATTCATGAGAAAGAAAATTTACTAAGTCCCGAAGAAAACATTTGAAAATTCTTTGAGATCAAATGTGGTTGAGGGTGTGTCCGTATCTCGTTCGGTAATCTTGTTAATTCTGGTGACTGAAATGATGACATCTGGAACTCGCCTGATTTTTTGCCCTTTAGCAAATAAAAGTTAAAGTTGATGCTAAAAGAATCTAAAAAACATGAAAGTCAGTCTTCATTCTTACCATGGTATATTTGTAGAAGGTCAGTTGTATTGTAGGCTACTTCAGGTCAAAAAAAGTTGGCCGAATTTTCATTCCAAATCTGGCCGTCATATATATTGGTCAGTATATGAGCAATCCTGCCTTCAAGCATATACTATCAATCTTTATTGCCAATTTGATTTTTCATGCTCCAATTTCCCTTGATATAAAACTACAATATTATAACTTGTCGCACCATTATTTGTGAGATTGTACCAAAGTAGCTCTTTACGATTTTGAAGGACAAGAGGAAAAGTTTCAGACTCTAAACACAAGTATTGATTAATTAATATAATGGATATAAACATGTATGGAAATAATTTAACTGCTAAATTTTACATACTTGTACCGCCTGCCTGCGCTCATGATACGTATATGTACGCCTATCTACACGTTGTAGATAGATGTGTCGGTATAAGTCTAAAATAAAAAAAAAATGTAAATATAATTTTATATATTAGCAAGAAGTATTATAATTAAAAACATTCAATTACTTGTATGAGTCCAGAAACTCTCGCTAATTTTATAATATCGTTATCTTGAACTTTATTTAATATATAATATATAATAGTTATTAAAAAAACTCAAAATTTCTATTGAGCTGATAAAACTCTACTTTTATCATGAATATATTTGAACAGGGTTGACATTTCCGTAGTTGAATCATTATTTGAAAAACTTATGATCCTGTCTGTGATAATAAGGGGAATCTTAGCCTGTACCCCTTTAATCTGATTGTTTAATCCAATTAGTAAAAACAATTCGCGCCTAATTTATACATAAAATTATAAAAAAAGAGTCAAATAATGGAATTGTCTGGTATCTTTTCTTATTTCTTATTGTTTTTTTTAGGATATTGTTTATTATTAAAGGATGATAATTGAATTATTGAAATTCTAGTGTGAATTTATAAAATTGATGTTATGATAGAGCTTACAATTAAATGTAAATAATCAAGCCAATAAGTTGGTACAAGAATGACCTAACTAGAAAGAATTAAAACTTAATTGATTTTCATTTGTGTATTTATACAAAATAAGTTGCAATCTTCTTGTGTGGGATAAAAGTTAAATATAGTGTATTGCAACTAAAATTACTATGCACGTGAAAAGATGGTGCAATAATTTCTTCAATAGCGATTTAATGTCTTATTTCTTATTCATCTTTACAATAATGCTTTTTGACAATGTACCTAAAGACTATTAGTTTCAATCATTGAAAAAAAAAACACATATTATTTCCTGATTAGATTTTAGATTTTTTTCTCCTGATATTCTATATATATTAATTCCATATACCGCTCAGGTAGAATTCTTTTATTTTGTCAGCATTATAATCTTTCTTAGAATCACCATCATTAATTCAATACCATTTCCAGTATAATCTGGTCTTTGCACTCCTATATAATTACAATCTTAAAGAACAATGTATATGATTTTTAAAAAAATTATTTGTATAAATATAGTATGACAAACTACTTACTATCTAATATGAAAATAATCATTTGTATGAAAAGAAAAACAATATATCCAATACCTTTGTTTTTTTTTCAGGCTTTATAGCAAACTCAATTAAACCTTTTTTTAGTATTTACCCTATTATAAAAAGCCATTCAGCTTTTATTTCAGATTCTTCTAATGCAGCACCTCAAATTGCTATTGTATTATGGAAGCTAGCAAATGGAACAAAAATACGAGTATTAGAGCAAAAACTTGGGGTGAGTCATATTTTAAAATGTTCATTTTGAAAACTATAAAATTATTATAATGTCAAGCACAAAATATTTAGAATCACCTGTCTGTGATGAAGAACTATTTCTTTACATTTCATTGTTATAAATAGTGCCTATTGCCTATAATTATTTTTTAATTATAAATGAAGGTGTGAAAAAAGAGAATATTACTAAAAAAAAAAACTGACAGGTTTATAGTAAGAATATTTAAAATACTAATGAACTAGAATTATCTTCTAACCTATTATTAACATATAGAAGAAAAAGAAAACTTCTAGTCTCAGACTCTATTCATTTCATTTTCTTATGTATGTAGGAGATTAATAAAGGATAACCTTTGTTGATTACCTATCAATTATGAATTCATTATAAGCAAGTTAAGACCGCTTTTCTTATGTACTCATAATCTTGATTTTGCTAAGGTGAATGAAATCCTCAGAAGATTATTTCCAGACTCAGTATATACAATTAGATCAAAGATCACAAGAATCATTAGACTGTCATCGAAATACATGTAAATATAATCCCCATTATAAAAAGAAGTGCTTGGTGATAGATTCCAATATACTGATACTGAATTGAAGAAGGATGATTTAGCAAAGTATTTTTATACAAGCACTTGGGACCTATCAATTTACTAAGGACCCCTGTATTAATTTTCTACAAAGCTGTTAAACTATAGTTATAGTCCAAATAATTATGATGTCCATTTTTTCATGAATCTCTCCAATGAATTTTGGGAGGAGACCAATAATTATTAATTAATTTTTAATTAAAATAATTTTTTATTTAAATTCATAATTAATATTGTTTATTTTAGACTAAGAATAATACCGAGATAGAGAGTTGATTAATGCAAATATTGGTAATTTAAATGAATCACCAAACATTAAAGTTTTATTTCAAAATACCACAGAATTAATAAAACATTTATATTAATAGCAAAATGCAGAGTGGGATAGTATCATTTCCAGAATCTAGGAACCATAGTCAATATTCAAAAAAAATCAAACCGTTCAAAGAAGGAAAGAAGGTACAATGTAGTAGTTTAACCAGAACGCTTGCTGAAAAGGTATATATTACAATTATTACATGAATTTATTATGTAATTTCTTGACTGGTAATTTGTAAGTAAAGTTAACACAATTTTATGTGCAAAGGACACAAAGTATAATTTTATGAAACCAATAAGCAAAAATGTTTTTAATCCTGTATGTATTATTTTCAAAATATTTAATCATATATAAAATCTTACATAATTTTTCTTGATCTGAAATGTGATAATTGATAATTAAAAGTAAATGAAAAAAAGGAATACTTTTATTTTTATGAATATTCAATTAAAATAACTTGTTCTTTTAAAATATTTAAAGAAAAAAATACAGTACTTATTTATGAAAAATAATTCTTATTTTAATAATTTAAATCAATCTGCACTTTTTACAAACTATTTTTTAGTTTCTGTGATTCATAAGTATAGAGCATTGAACAGTTTATCAACAGAAACCTATGAAACTATCCTTTATAAGTATTATGTCAAAAATTCCTACAGTTTACCAAACAGAAAAAGGATCTATACAGTAAATACTAAATAATGTAAGTTAAACTGTAAGCTCTTTAAAATAAAATTTTTTTTAAAAAATAAACCTATAATTCTAATAATCTTTGCAGATAAAATGTAAAGAATTAAATTCGATCACTAGAAAAATAACTCATTGTAAAACTTAAGGTTTCAGGATAATACTTTGGGAATTATCTTTGGATTCCATTGATTAAAAAAGTAACATCTATAAAGTCCAAAATCCGCTGCATCAAAATCTTATTGAAGGATTATCAACATCGGATATATTTGGATACATCTTCACAGGATTCCAAGAGTGAAGACTCCTACATTAAAATTTATGAAGCAGCCCATATGAAAAATGATGAGGTTTTAAGAGTGTGCAAAGAATTTCAAGGCGATGAATTCAAAGACTCAGTCTTAAAGTCCAGGACTTAAATTTTACCATCCTACCTCTATATTCCCTATGAGGATTCCAGTGCCACACAAAATGGAATGCCTTAAAGGAGAGACTACGAAAACCTCACCCAAATAATGGAAGGTAATGATGATACTTTCCAATCACAAGCCCAAACAGCTTTGATCAGGCTTGTTTTATGGAAATGAGCGATGAATTTTGTGTACCAGTATTTGTTGTTGATGGAAAATTATGGAGAATCATCAGATTTATAAGCAGGTAACTTTTGTAGTCCTATTCTTTTGATTTTGAAATGATATTTACTCTAATGCCAAAAATTTTATAACAAAAAAGGTTATCTGACTTGTCTTCAAAGAATAAAAGAATTCAATCAATTTCTTCAAATCATGCCGCTTCTTCAGCTGAGCCTGTAATCATAATGAAGCTCTCAACTTAGTTATAATATTTTATGAGCTTTTCAAACTTTAGTATCTACTGCCAAGATAAATTCTCTATAAGAGAGGGAATTGCGGAACTTATGTCCAAATACAATGTAATAAAATTCAAAAAGTATGCAAAAATAGAGTTCTTTGTACCATGAAATATGACAAGTTAAAAATTTCCGAGTCTGAATCACAGCTCATTTTTTCCATTTAATTTGCTTTTGGCACGTAAATATATTATTCTTTATAAAGTTGTGTAATTAATTTTTGTAACCGGCCTCAGACCCAAGCTTTTGCAATTCGTCTTCATGAGTATATTACAGCATATCTTATAATTAAGAATCGTATGTTGTATTTTTACACATGAGATTATGCTTCGATAGAAATGATAGGTAGAAAAAAGTAGCTTATATGAAAATTTTTCAATGGATTACGTTATAGCATATTTAATTAGTATAGAAATTTAATTGTTGCTTGAGATATATTTTTTATGAATCTTACTATTAAAACATACATACCCAAAATTTTAAAATCAGAGAAAGAGCATCATTCATTGCTTTGCAAATAGCGAAACAAATCTTTATTATTACGTAAATACATTGAGGGACGGTCGACTAATAAAATGTAAATAATAAAACGATAGATAAGCAGAGTTTAGAGAGAGGAGGAATAAAGCATGAATGGAATCCTTAAGATGATAGCAGTTCCTTCACCGCTATTTCATACTAACTATCCATGCATTTTATCTAGTTTACCATGCTAATTTTATATCATTAACACTACCGTTTCCTTCTCATATTTTCTCATCAAATGAATATCTTCTTTTATTCATAAGACCTAACGTCAAAGTAATTCTGATATCTGATGTCCGATAACCTACAATAAAAATTCAATTAAGTTTATTGTATTAAAATCCGTGTGAAGAAATAGAGTGGCTCTTGCTAGAAAAACTCTCGAAAGAAAAGCTTGAAGAACGCCTTGAAGCTTCAGATTCATTATACGCATACTATTGATCGAAGAATTACTCGGATAACTTATTATTTATGATATAAATTATAATTTATAAAAAATTTCATATTAAACCACATTCTCGTATCTTCATCATGTATAACGGTTTTAGCACTTAAGATGTTTTTTATATTATCGGAAACTCATACACAGATTCATTTCTTAAATTATTCTCCATGAAAGAAAAAAATGTTCTCTTAACTAATATTTAAAATATATTTGTTACTTTTATATTTATTTACTAATAAGTATCTTTAATGAAAAGATGTCAATTGATAAATATCTATAACTTAAACAAACTTAATAAATAACATGTTTTTTAATAACATTATCGTTCGTATTGATATTATCTGTCAAAGAAATAAAGATCTGAATTGTTACTTCATAACCGAATTAATTTAGAATTCTTAAATAATTATAATTATTCAGAAATTCGATATTTACATATTCAAATTAGTATATATACAAGAAAAATGACAACTCGAATTAGTAATGCAATTTCTTAATGATGTGCGGAAAGTGTTTTATTATGCATAATTCATTTTCTAGTGGACGATACTTGAAATTTAAAATTTTATAAAAAAAAATTAGATTGTAAAAAACCTTTATTATATTATAAGTTCAATAAACACTATTATCCTTACATTATAAATAAAAAATTCAAATATTATTAGCGTTCTACGAAAGTATAGAAATTCTCTTTCATGTTATATATAAGTAATATAAATAAATAGTAATGTGCGCGATGTGCGGAGATGCACACAAAAATTTTGGACTTGTGCAGAGTTTTAACAAATTTGTGCGCGCGAACACTCCGCATATTGAGTTTCAAACACTATCCGTATCCACATTATCTTGTGAAATTATGAGGAGACCCATGCCCTTCAAAAACCGCGTAATTAATTCTTTGATTCTCTTTATCTTCATTGTCATTATTCTAAATAATGAGAATAATTTTAATAAAGAGAAATTTTTTTTTAATTAAACTAATTTAAATAAAATTATTACCCGAGTTAAAATCTTTACGAGCACCTGGAACAGGAACATTAAACATACGGTCTTCAACTCTATCGCGAATTTATGTGTACCTTGTGCCTCTTATATCTTCACTTTCATGTATTTGACAATTCCAACTACCTTTCTAAAGTAAATATAAAAATAAACTCTATCGCGAAAAACTCGAATATCATGGTCCTTGTTGAAACCAGTCCTAATTATAAACTTAAATTTTAGCTTGGAGGTTTATGTAATTCAATTTTAATATTTTAATATACTGTACATACGTGCTATGAAGCTTCTTCATGTACAAATATAAAATCTTCGTTTCGTAACCATTTATCTATAGTCTATACACTATCTATACTTAAATAACTTACGCCTTTTAATTCTTTTCCTTCAAACTTCATTTGTTTGCTAGAAATTTTACAGCAAGTCTGTACGGGTAATCTATAAAAAGGGGGGTTCAGACTTCAGAGCAAGTGGTGGTGTAACATAGATTGGATCTGGCCAAAATCCGATCAATTAATATTAACAATATATCAATGTTCAAACTAAACTTGACTGTTGTATGGACATAACCGATTCCTCAGTAGACCTCACAACAGATAAATTCAAAGAACTTTTAAGTTTTAATAGCACTAGGAATTTTATTAGCTATCCTTCACAAAGGGAAGCATACCTTCCACGTTTCCACGAAGGAAGCGTCACTATCACTTCCAGTACCAAAGCCAATTTTACATTCTAACGAAGGAAAAGTATATACTTTGATACATCATTTACAAGAAATTTTGATTGACTGGTGAGAATAAGTTTTGTAGAAGAAAAATTATAATCATCCTGTGATGTGCGCGTATCAAGCGTATCTAGACGAGAAAAGGTTTTTATTTATATGATTTTTGAAATATGTAATTATGACATAAAATTAATAAAAATTTATTACATAATAAATAAATTGAAATTCCGCTTAATCTATTTATCACGCTCTCCCTTTGAATAGACGCGTCTTGATTGTACAACCAGTCATTAGAAAAATCAATTAGTTGATAATTAATTATTAATTTATTCCGAAATCATCTTTAATTTGAACAAAATTGCGAGTGTCAACAGTTATGGGACACGAAGGACAGGAAGGGTACTTTGTTTCTTCTCGTATAATATACATGTCCTATGGAAATATGGCCACACGTCATTACGGTAAATACCACAAGTCGAAAACTAAGGATCTCTCTTTCAGAAAGACTGCATGGATTAAGTCTTTGTAGTTGGGTATAGTTGGAATGTCTTGATTCGTAGGTAATCTAGTGAGAATGCTTCAAGTTGGAAACCTCCGTAACGTCTGTTTGAATTTCTGAAGTGCTTGTTAAAGGTTCACTGGTCATAGTAATGAATTGTAGAGAGAAAATGATTCCTTTAGAAATCAAATCCTCCTATGTTCACTTCCCACTTATACATTTCTTGAAGGTCGAAGCTAAAGCAAAAGAGTATTATCCTGAAATTAGTAAGAAACCGATCTGTTTCATCCCTAGTTGCCTTGCATGAAATTCTCACTATTGGTCAAATTGACATACTAGAAAAATTAAGTGATGTATTTGTAGTAGATTGTAGTAGATTGTAGTAAATACAAAGATTCCGTGATACATGAAGTAATATACACGATTATTATTTTTTCAAGCAATACGAGTTATACGACTCTATCCTAAATAACTTCCTTACTCTGAGGATACTTATCCTATCTCTTAATAACTTACTACTGCACCCAACAACCACTTCGCAACGTTTGATATTCAGCGGAGTCTGATGCTTAATGAAAATTATCCCCGGAGTGTACAGCAGGATTGATAAGCAAAAAAATTTTTTTTTAAAAAAAAAAAAGTTTCGTGATATAGAACTTTTTGAGGATATTCTTCTCTTTCTGACAAATCTTTTTTAAATATATGAAGGTAAACAAAGAATAACAAGTTGTTTAGTAATTTTAAATAATTGGTGACTGATAAATTACATTCAGTAATATTTTTACTTACTATTTTACTATAGATTTTCGCAAATTAAATCAAATTATCATTGCTAATTGACGATGTATGAAGGAAATATGGAATTTTTAATTAATCTTCAGATATTTAATACCTTTTAATATTTTTTGTGTATTTACGCACAAACACACTTCAAGTAAGTTTCTTACTAATTTATTGCTTAAAGTGTCGTGTAATACATGTTAACTTCATCAATCATCTTGTTAATAAGTAACAAATTGTATAATTTTTGAAATAGAATAGGGGAATCTGGGAATCTGGATCTTACGATACTGAGTTTACCATAGGTTAATACTCTGAAGAGGTTGTGATCTAAGAATCAATTGCATTGGCTTGATGATGCTCAAAATGCGGGTGAATTATGAACATAAAAAAAAATCATCATAGAAATGTGCTGAACATCACACATCATTCTCTCTATATTTCTGGATTTTTGTTCAAGTAAAGACCTTAGAACTTCATCATGTATATAGTAGCAAGACTGATTAATATATATTTTGCCCGCTATTCTTTATCCATCACTAGTACTCTTGCCTTGATTGATAGAGAACTGTGCAAAGAGCTAATACTCACAAAATCAGTAATACTCTTCAAAAACAGCGTGGTCTTACATGAAAGTGTTATGATAGCCTTTCAGACGATATAATCATTAGAGGAATCATGTTATTTCCATAATTTGTTCGCATTTTGTTCGCATCAATACTGGTGATCCATTTTCTACTTATTAACTTCATGTCTACTGTATCTATATCGGTAACAACTTCAAATTTTCTCTAAGTATATAACAATGGTATCGGGCAGAATTCAACAAGGTTTTTAACTGACGAATGAAGTGACATGAAGGATATGGAGAACATTGGTGGATATGGTGGGTCACATTCTTAGTAATATAGTAGTAAATAGAGTGTTATATAAAAATATACAAAAAAAGACTTACGTTTATTAATCTTCTACAGGTTCAGCAGCAGCTTAATCTCCGAATTTTGTTATCAGCTAATCTTATCTAAAGATTACTTATCGGCGTTTTCAAAATGGAGAAGCACTGATTACCGAGCGATTACCGAACGATTACTGGACGATTACAGGGATTATAGTCAAAACCGGGACATCATCAATCAGCATCCATCTTGTACAGGATACATGTAAATATTAATTAATAATTTGTAAAATTTGAACCTGTAAATAAAATAATATCATTCTTACCATAGTGGGTTTAATGAAGTTTCGTAATAATTCCGACGATCAAAATATGAATTTACAATATGTGTGTAATATTTATTTTCTATGATTTTTCGAGAAAAATATATTTATCCATTTAAGGATAAACCCTTCAAATTTTAGTTAGTTTATTTAACTCAATAATCATTAGTAATTCAACATCATAAGCCCAGATTCTTCTTAAAGTCGATTTAAATTTCTTAATACGGTTGAGTTCATTTAAAAATACTTTTATAAATAAATCTTAGTTCGGAAGATATCATTCGGATCTTGCCGTAAAGTTTACTTTTTTTGGTTAAATTAAAGATCACTAAAATTCATGATTATGATATTAAAAAACGTGGAAATATATTCAATTACGGTGGCTTTTAAATTTTCTCACGAATTTCTAATTTTTGCTTTTATAAATAAGAGATTTTTTGAGGAACTTTTTCATTGTTTTAAAAAAAAAAAATTCATCATTATATTATATTATTTTGTCCGATGGAAACATTCTACAATATTAGATCTTCATTTATTTATCAAATTTTATTTAATTCATTTTATATATCATAAAAAGAAAAAAAAACGTCTGGTATCGTTTATACCGTTTGTAGTTTTGTAAATAAAAAAAAAATTATTATTATTGTTCAACTTTTTGTCTTGTTTTACTTAATTTATTTTATTCATTTAAAATCCCTCATTTTCATACTTATTTAATATATACGAAATATATATATTATATATTTTTATTATACAATATATTATATATATATTGTATTGTTCTTTTCCTTTCTTAATCCATTTTTTTTTTCTTTTTTTAAAAAAAAAAAATTTTTTTTCGCTGTGAATTTCTGATCAAATCATTTGAATATTATATCATAATCATCATTATATAATCAAATCATCGGGTTTTAGTGTGAGACAATTTCCGATAATACGTAATACGTAATGATTTAATGAATAGAATAACGTCACAGCCAAGTAAACTTTATTATAAATAAAAAACCAAATTTTTTTTTTTTTTTTCAATTTCTTTTTTTTTAAACTTTAAAATCAATCAAAATATCTTTTTTTTTTATCTCGTACTTGAAAAAAATATTACACTTCTCTAAAAAAACGAAAAAAAATTTAATAAGTTTCAAAAATGGAAACTTCAACATCATCAAGTTCAATACTTGGAGACAAACATGATAATTTATCAACTACTTTCGCTGATGAACCCAAACCGATCAAAGATACATTAATTGATCCGACCAAAGAACCTTGTGGTGATAAAGAAGATCAACAACATGTTAAATTTGGTGCGTTACCGACTATGGAAAAAAAAGAGAAAAAAGTTAAAAGGCGTAGAACACCTTATGCTTGGGATGATAAATTAAGACCTGTATTTGATGATGATAAAAAGAAAGCGGATAAGAAGGGGAAATAATAATTAGAGATGAATATAAAGTTGAGTCAAATTTTTGAAAAGAGAAAGAAATTTAGTTTAATTGTTTTTTTTTTTTACAATAATATTTTTATTATTATTCTTTTTTTAGATAGATAATGTATAAAAATATACTGTTTTAAGGATATTTGATAGTTTTTTTTCTGGTTTCTATATTAGGAAGGTTTTTTCTTTTTTTCTTATTCTTTTTTTGTAAATTTTTTTTTTTTGATCCGATATTCGATCTATCCGATCTTTAATATACATACATACATATTTACGGTAAATATAATGATGTATTTACTGTATATAATTTTTTTTATTTTTTTCCTTTACAATCTTACAATGTATATACATATATAATATATTCATTATATAAATATTATTACTTAACTGTTAAAATATAAAATTTCTGTTTATATATGTTATTTGTTAAATTACATAATTCTTTGACACCATTTTAACACGATGATCATACACAATGATGCTTGATATAATAAGCAATTAAATTAATTTCATTTAATTCGCATTTATGTTTTACCTAAAAACATTTACAATATTAATTATTACCCCAAAATAACAAAAATAAAATTTAAATAAATTCTTTTACTCTTCTTAACCCTCTTCTTAACCCCCTCAAAAAAAATTATAACCCCACCCCATCTGTCGTCATAAAAACAGGATATAAATCCTGAAAAAAATAAAAAAAAATAAAATAAAAATATTATTTAGATCTCTATTTAAAAAGAAATTATTTTTGGATTATAAAAAATGAATAATTTGATAAAAAAAGGGGGGTGATGTCACTCATATCAGTCGGAAATTTCGGGAATAATTATAATTACAAATATTACAAATTTAAATTATTTTTTTTTTTTAGGGGTTTTTATCAAAATAAAAAAATATATCAAGTAAAAAAATAAAAAGATAAAAGGGGGTTAGGGGTATTTCTATTTTTAATTTAGAAAAAAATATCAGTGAAAATCTTTTTTCTTTTTTTTATTTTTCTAAAATTTTTTTTTTTTTTTTTTTCAATGTAACTAAAGAAATTCTTTAAATGGAAAAAAATAATTTATGTACTGTATGTAATGTAATGCAAGTTAAATTCGAAAAAAAAATTTCCAATAACTTCAATAAAATATTATTTGAAAATCTTTTTAAAAATAAAAATAAAAATAAAAAAATCATTTCCATTCATTCATAAAAAAAAAAAAAAAAGAATATTCCTTTTTTCATAAATTCTACGAAAAATTTCTCTTTACTTCTTTTCTATTTTTTTTAAAAAACAGGTTTTTTATTATTGACAAAAGATGAGATTTTCTTTAAAGAAAAAAAATATTCTTTTTTCGGAATTACACTTTCAATTTTTTTTTCATTACACGAACACAAAAAAAAAATTATTTTTATTTTTATTTTGAGCTTAATAAAACCTTTTATTAGATTTAATTGGGGAATTGGGGATTGGTTGAATTTTTTTTGGATTTTTGATCAACTGAAAATAAAACAATCTTTTTTTTTAAAAAAAAAAAAAGGTATTGTTTTAAAAAACTTGAAATTTAAAAAACTTATTTCTTCTATTTTTTTAGACAAATCATTTTTTTTTTTCATCACATCATCAATCATCATTTGACCATTTTTTATCGGTTTAAAATTTTTTTTTTTTATACACAAAAGTATCACGAACCATTTTTTTAATGACATGTGCAATTTACTGTACATTTTTTTATACATTAAATAATAATTAATTAATTATGTACATGAAAAAAAAATGTTAAAACAAATAAATGAAACCTTAACAGTTAAAGGTTTTCCACCCCAAAATCGATCATAAATTCTAACTCAAAAAAAAAAAATGATTTTTACCCGATTAACGAACAAAAAAAAATATGTTCTTAAAATGGGTATTCCCGCTCCAATGTCCAATCCCAAACCTCTAATAAATGAATTAATGATAATTAATTAAAAACAAGAATAAAAATTATTTTATTTTTAAAATGCTTATTTTTTCTTTTTCTTTTAAAATATACAAACGAAATAATAATAAATATTATATGCGATAAATAATTCGAATGAATAAATAATAATAATAATAAAACGATCGAAAATGAAAATCGAAATAAAATGAAATACCATTGTTCCTTTTTTTTGCCATTTGCCAATTTTTTTTTTAAATAACCCAAAAAAAATATGAACGTTTTTGATAAAAAAGAAAAATGATTACAATAAATATTTTATTAACATAAAAAAAATGAAAACCGTTTTTTTCTAAAAAAAATATTTGATTTGATTAGTTAAAGAGGTTATTATTAATTTTCTTGAGAAATAAGGAAAAGGGAAAGTTGGCTTTAATTAAGGGAAGTAATTAAAATGAATGAATCGGAAGTGAAAGATTGTAATGAATATATCGACAAGTTTGGGTTCCTATCTGATATTAATTTAAATTGTAGTATGTATAAAAAAAATATAGACCGAAAAATTTTCGGATGAATTAATTATTCAACCGATGTTTTTCGTAATTTTTTAATTTCTTTGGCTACATTCTTAAATTTTTAGCCAGAAATCCCACTTGATCGATTCATTCCTTCCTCTACAATTAAACTTTCTCAAGTAAATAATCGTAATTTTTCCTAAATCACTATAAATAAATTTCTCTAACCACTTCAAATATTAATTTTTAAAAAACACGTAAACTCTCTAAACTCTCTATGGAAAAAAATTACACGAAATGTTTTTTAAAGAAAAAATCCATAATAAATATTTGAAAAAAATTAAAAAGAAAATGTAAAAGAAAAAAAATTATACTACGAAGAAAAAGAAAAAAATAGTCACAGGAGTGAACAATGTACTTTTTTTTCCCTCCAAAAAGAGTATGTATACGATATATATTCCCTTTCAGAACAAATAAAGGTAAAGTTCTGAATTTTTTTTTTTCGAGGGGGGGTTTTTTTTCACCATTTTTTGCCACCAATTTTTTTTTTCATCCTTAAAACATTTAAAAAAAAAGAAAAGAAAAAGAAGAAAAAACAATAAATATCCCTAAAATAATTAATATACTCAAAAATCTTAT
This sequence comes from Rhizophagus sp. LPA8_4_AMF, assembly GCA_021464525.1. Classification (NCBI taxonomy): domain Eukaryota; kingdom Fungi; phylum Glomeromycota; class Glomeromycetes; order Glomerales; family Glomeraceae; genus Rhizophagus; species Rhizophagus sp. LPA8_4_AMF. The sequence goes on from JADRCO010000889.1 coordinate 20,163, forward strand.
TATATAAATATTTTATTAATAATTTTTTTTTTTTTTTATTTAATAAATATATGATAAAATATTTTTCATTCTATCGAATTAAGGATATATAATTACATACCTCAATCGTAAGAAATCAAAATGTATTGAACAATAAAAAAGTTAAGTAAATATATATAAATTATTTTTTTTTTTTTGTTTTTTCTGCTTAGTTTTTTTTGTTTAAAGAGTATTAATATTATAGGGTTTCGTTTCAATTTCCTCGTTCTCGCTTAATTTCGTACTCGACGGACAGTGAAGTCAATTAAGGACAAAAAAAAATGGCATGGGGAAGTATTAAATATAATAAAAAAACTTTGACAAACCTCAGGAAAAAAAAAGAATCCACCAAAAATTTTTATATATGTATAATATATACAAACACCTCTCCAAACTATCAAACATTTTTTAACAAATGAAGTTTTTTATGAAAGAATTGGAAAGATTAATATGTGAAAGTTGAGGTGTAAAGGATAATTAGAGATGAGAAATAAATAAGATTTTAAAAGGATAAAAAGTTTTATTTTTTGGTTTTTTTAATAAAAAATGAAAATGATAATGAACGAAAGATAAAATAAATAAGTCTATAAATTTTGGTTTTAAAAAAGAACGAAATAATGTGAGGAAACTTTTTAATTTCCCATATCCTAAAAAAAGAGCGTGTTTGTTCTTTCTTACATATATAGGTCATCAAACGTAAAGTTTTTTTTTCGATGGAATATTTACCGTATAATATACTTTTTTCACTTTGATTGAAAGGACTGATAATTAATGATTAATTACTAAAATTTCCCAAATATAATAAACATAATTGATGATTATAGGAAGATGAGTGAGACGGTTGGACTTTTGATTAAGAAGGAAATAATGAAACTATACACATTAAGGTGAAAAGATCAAAAAAAGAAAAAATTCGTGCGTGGGGAAAGTAATGAAAAAAAAGAAATAAAGGGAAGGGGAGATGAGGTTTTAAATTATGTGAAATAAACAAGTGAAAAAAAAATATATACATAATTTCTTCCCCACACACATCGTCTCAACAACTATATGTTTGATTGCAAATGTAAATAATAAAGTAAGGAATAATAATGTAATAATATTAATAAATGTCCATCCCATTTACCAAAAAGAAATTTATTATTTTTTTTTTTTTTTTACTGGAACATGTAATTGCGTAAATAAAATATTATGAACGCCATCTAGAACTTAGGCGCAAAGATGAACTGTTACGTAAAGGCTTTCCCAAAATTGCAGATGCGGAACTATTCTTCCTTGGTCTCCACAGAGATACACCGTTTTTTCCACGTGTACTATTGCTTTTTTTCACTCCTACATCATCTCCTAATTGACTTGTAGGTCTTGGAGAAGCTGACCTCGGTAAACTTGGTAACGAAGGGGATCTCGTAAGAGAACTAAGAGGAATTGTCATTGAACGTCTTGCAGATGGACGACGTTGAAGTTGTTGTTGTGGTGATTCGGTTGAAGCCATTTCATTTACTATTGGCGTATTACCGTCCAATTCATCCAATGCTATAGTAGGATCACTATTATTTGGATATTTATATGGTTCGGAGCTAGGTGCAGTGTCTGGTAACGCACAGAATAGTAAACTAACTCGTTCTTGTTCAGTATTCCAATGTGGACAACATAGTCTATATTCAAGAGGAATATGTTGATCGTTCTTATCAATTATCTTTCCTCTTTTAACAAAACTTTCAAAGTATGGTCCACCACAAAAACTACATTTTTTAGCGCCTGCAAGATATTCTTTTAGATATTCTGTCGTATCCTCTAGAATTGGAATTTGTTTCCTAACAATAGTTCGTGCGGCTAATTCCATAAGTGTTGGAGGTGAATGTGTAATTTCATGTACGAATTCCGTTTTCAATGGACAACCATCTGTACGAAGTTTACGAAGATATTGAAGTCTTCCCAATTCGGCAGGTAAAACGGTAATTGGATTATCGCGAACATCCAAATTGACAAGTGTTTTAATTTCTCCAATCTCTGGAGGTAATTCTACAATTTTATTACAATCAAGCAATAAAGTTCCAAGTTTCTTGAGAGATCCAATTGAAGATGGTATGTATGTCAACTGATTCTCTGATAATCTAAGATCAACGAGCTTATGTAAGAATCCAATTGTATCTGGGATATATTCTAATTTATTTTTAGACAGGTCGAGTTTTGTCAAATTTTTCATATATCCAATCTCTGCTGGTATTTCTGTCAACTCATTACAGCATCTAATAAAAAAAAATACATAAATTATTTAGTTAATATATCTTTATTTCAACCATTTCCTCGTTCTATTCCTCCCCCCAAAATAATACTTACATTTGTAGACAATTCGTAATATATAGAAAGCAGATATTTTTACTTAATTTTACTAGCCCAAGAGAACAAAGCCCGATATTTTTTAAGTTAGGTAATTCACTAAATAATATAGGACTTAGTTCGCTATTTTCATCTATTAATTCATCAGTTACTCCATGAAAACACGAACGGTCATCACCATTATGAGAATGTAATATTGCCCATGATATTTCTTCGTCAGGTTTATCTGATTCCGTTACAGGTTCGGGATAAATAACATCAGTAGCTGTCGTTACTATCGATGCCGTTTCCCCACTTGGTGGAATCAGAGTAAGATGATTAGACACATTCTGTAAATGATTATTAAGTTGATTATTAAGTTCATAAAGGTCATTCAAAAGTGAATCTGGAGTATCTGAGGTTGGATGTACATTAGGTCTTATCGTTGAAGGGCTAAGACCTGTCGTTATTCGTCGTCTATTATTAGATTTAGAGGAGACGTAACCAAAAGGTAGGCGAGCTTGTTCTTTTGTAAGTTGTCCACCCATTTTATTAAAATTATTGTGTTTAAATATAAAAATGCAACTAATTAAAAAAGGTCTGTGAAATTTTTTTTTTCCCTTTTTTTTTAAAAAAAAAAAAAAGTTTCTAAATTCACGAATCCTTTTTTTTAACGAATAAAAAGGTAAAGGAGCTTTGACTCTACTAATTGTTGAGTGTGTGATTATTTAAAATAATAATTTTATTTATTTGGGATTTCTTTGTAGTTATAAATATACACTTTGAAACAATCTGCAATAAATGATACTTATTATAGAATTATTATTATATCTATCTTTGTTTATTGTTGAAAGTCCTTTTTTTATAGTGGTTTCGTTTCTTTCGTTATTTGTTTTGTATAAAGAAACAGGAACAAACAAGTGTGCTTTGAATGTAAGAATGCAAATGAACAGATGTGGCTTGTATTTTTAACAAGTGTTTTGTATTAAATTAACTGTTGCTCTTTGCAAGGCTGTTGAACGAAAAGATTATTTATATTAACAAAGGAAACCAAAAATAATTATTATATGCTTTCAGGAGCGAAAAGAAGCATTATAGTTTCAAGAACAAACCAAAAAAACGGTGTCTGGGACGTTTGTAGGTTTGATAAAATAGGAAAGCGTAATGAGATAAAATTAAAAATGGAAAGGGATTTTATGATGGAATGTTGAAAGTATTTGCTTGCTTTTCGATGTTCAACAACAAAAGCACAAAATTAATTTTTGATAAGGAGGATTAAACTCGAAAGCGAAAAAAAAAAAAAAAAAATTTTTTTGACGTTTTAGCAAACAGAAATTTTTAAAGAAGAAAAAAAAAAGGGAAAAGGGGAGGGGTTTACTAATAAGTTGTAGAAATGGGGTTTAGTAACATAAATTCCACATTTGGTTAACTGTTTATATAACAAGGATTATTTATTACCTATAATTTAAATAGTTTTATATTGAAATGACTGGTGGATTTACTATAAATTGCATTATTTTCGTGTAATGGTACATGATTATTTGTTTGCTACACATTGAATGAGTATTTTTTAATAAAAAAAAATTCACTGGTCCTCTTCATATAATTTTTATGTAAATGGCTCTTCGTTGTTTATAACAATACTATTTTAGCCGAAAAATTATATCAACAAAAATAATTTTTGTTACACTTTTATGATAAAATTATTTGGGGATCAAAAAAATTCCCCATCAACCCTTATATTATGTTACATTGTTCTTAAATTTCTTTATTTATTATTCTTTATGTACGTTGATTTATTTAGTTTAGTGTATTTTTGCATATGAGATAAAAAAAAATGCAGAGTCGATCATTTATAATACGGATTATACGGGGCAAAACAGGGGTCTTATTAAGGGAGATCATTGGTCATATATCAGTAATATTATTAATATTATTTTATTAAATTGTTTAATAATTTTATTTTTAACATCAATCTGCATTTTTTATTATAATTACAATTTCTTATTATTTAAATTTTGGCTTAATTTGCCTGAACATTTATTAAAATGCTTTAATATTGTAAATATTTAAAATTCTATTTTTTTAATGTTATTTTTTTTTTTTTTATAAACTTATTTTTATATTAATTAATTTTTACTTTATTTTCAATTATTTATTTTTCTTGTAAATAATATACAGTAATTTTTAAATTATTTATTGTTTAATTAAAAATAGCAAATACAATTATTCAAATAATTTCAGTTAGAATTGTTATTTAATACAAATAATAAAATAAAATTTATATATTTCAAAATAAAAAGTTTATATTTATAATATACATTGAAAAATATAATTACATTATAATTAATTAAAATTTTTTATATAGCATAATATATAGTAATAATTTTTTAATTTTTTTTTTTTATATAACTACAGTCGACCCCCTTTATAGGCACCCCCTGTACAATCACATCATATAAATCCTTCATTATAAGCACACCTTTCATAA
>JADRCO010000890.1:0-24975 GCA_021464525.1 Rhizophagus sp. LPA8_4_AMF
AAATCAAATACTATATTATCAAATTAATATAACTAATTAGTTTATAAAATCATGTGTTTCACAGATTTAGTGTATAATTTTTATACGCAATTATAATAAATTCAATTATATTAAGCATGATGTGCAAAATATTGGTACAGCAAGTACATGATGGTCCTATAGGGCCGTATAATAATAATATTTAATACTGTAATTTTAACAATACGCAAAATATATATTTTTTTTTACCGCAAATCACCTAGTGTTATAAATAAATAATCTATTACTATATAAAATATGAAATATAAAGAATATCTATATATAATATCCACCAGTCGCCATCTTGTTGATAACAACCAATTAAACGTGATTTGTCGGTAGAATGTTTGTCTATCAATACGCAAAAAATAAGTAACAATTAATATTTTTTTTATCAATATGTAACTATTTTTTTAAACCACCACCAGGAATTTTTTCCACTTAAAATACACATGGAAATCCACATCGAATATTGTGGAAATATGTGGAAATCTGAATAGTTCTAATATTTTCCAAATACCCTGTGACAATACACGTGGTATTTTCTGCGTAGATCACAAAATTCGAGCGTAGGATATTTGGGAATGGAATTCCACATATTTCCGAGCTAATCCATGTGGAATTACATGGGCCGATCTACCCATGATGACTTCGCAAATATTTCTAAAAATCTGCACTTGATATTAAAAAGAAAAATGAGGGTCGGGATAATGAATGTCGGGAATAATGTGGTTTCGGAATTTTGAATTTTCGGGTCAGGATTGTGAGCGTCGGGTTTGTGTTGTAACGGGCGTCGGGATTTCGTAGTAAAATCCGAATCAATTTAGCTTAAAACGTAAAACGTACTATAATTAATAAATACTACTGTACTTTTTGGGTTACAAGATAATTCAATCGATTGAACTGTATTTGTGTAAATAAACATAATCAAACGTATTTCCGTTTTGAATATTTAAAAACGAGAACAATAACATTTTTATAATTAAATCACTCTTACACTCTGATAACAGCAAATTTAACACGTGACGGTGTGTATCAGACAACAATATAACAGTGTAACAGGAACAAGATTTTTTTCGGGGATATACGATATATGGAAAAACACGGAATCAAACTACGGAATATAAAACGATCTATTATAGATGTTACCTTTATAGATCTTAAATTATTTTTTAAAATATAATAAACATATTATAACTTTTGGCTTCTATCAAAAGAACTTCCGTCCTTCACTATTGATAATTGCAATTCGATTCATTTAATCTTTGCCAAATAAAATTTCATTTCATACCTTCATCTTAATAAAAAAGAACGCAGATCAATTTGACGAGTAAAAAAAAAAGAAAATTAATGTATAAGTCATATGACAAATTTACCTTTTATATCTAAAAATTAACTAAGCCAAATTTGTGAATACGCCCAATGATCGACTGCAAAAATTAACATTTTACGGTTATAACATTTATTTTGCAACGTTTCTCAAAACTGGCTTATGACATTTAAATGATTTTTTTTTTTTCTCTCTCTTTCTATCATTTTCGATTTTAATTTTTATAAAATAAAAAAACTGGTTATGTTGGCATCATTTTTACTTTCAGAATGTCTAGAAAAGATTTTCTTAAACCTTCTTGATAAAAATTCCTCCGGAGATGCTTACACTTACACGTCAACTAAAGATTTACATTCGTGTACGTTAGTATCGAGACATTGGTGTAGGACATCAACACCTTTCTTATATGCTTATCCATTTCATCATTTCCGTCATTTTGCTTATCCAAACATTTATTTTCATAATGAAACATATTTATCTTATTTTAAATTAATTCGTACATTAATAAGTTGTATTCCTAAATCAGAGATTGAACAAATTATATTATCAAATTCTTCAAGTAAATTATCTAATCTATTTGATTTTAATGAAGAAACTACTAATTTAACAACTTTTAATTATGTTAATTTTATTCGTGGATTAATTTTTGATAAAATATTATCAAATACATATAAATTATTTCGTTATCAAAAGATTTGGTTTCCCCCTAATATTTCAAATAATAATATAACAGAAAATCAATTTTCAAAAATTTCAATCCCTATCATAAATCATTTTTTAAAATTCTTATGTAAAAATTGTAATAATTTAACAACATTGGATTTTCCATTTACTATACAAAATAATGAATTTTTTAATAGCATAATTGAATTATTAACTTTTAATGATTTTAATGGAAAAAATAAATTGAGTGATTTAAAAGAATTATATTATATAAATAATTATGTTGGTAGAAATGAAGAGGTTAGATCACCACCAAATGACCTTTATTTGGCTCTCTCAAATTATAGTTGTAGATTAAATTTACTTTATAACGAACAAATTAATTCTATTGAAAAAGCAAATTCATTATCACGATTTATTTCACTACAAAAAATGTTACAACATATTATATTATCAGAAAATAAACGTGATTCAGTGGTATATGCTATTAATAGACTTTTTGGTGATGATAATATTGACAATAATTATAATATAGTTTTTAATTCTTTATCAACACAGAGTGAAACTTTGGAAATACTGGAATTTAAGTATATACCTTTTAATAAAATAAATGAAAAGGCGTTGAATTCATTATGTTTACTTAAAAACATAAGAGTATTGAAATTATATAAGTGTAGAGAGATATATGATAATTTAAATTCTTGGGCAAAAAATCTAACAAGGCTTGAAGTATTTGAATTCGTGGCGTATTATATTCCAACTATTTCAGAAGGTTTTCTAGTTCAATTAATTCAATCTTCTTCAAACACTTTAACTAAGTTAGTATTACATTATAAAAGAGAACATAATCAAGTATTTCAACAAATTCCATACTATTCTCATTTATTAATTCATTTAGAACTTCCTAAAATCTTTCCTGATGAATTAGTTCTTATATTTAAATCTTGTACTAAATTAATTTATTTTAGTACAATATTATCGGATCATGGATCATGGGAAAATATTTTTAGAAATTTAGGTAAATATATACCAAAAAATTTACGGAAAATTCAATTTAAAGAGATGGATTATTTAGTTTTTAGTAGTAATGAATTGAAATGTTTTTTTCAAGAATGTATAAATAGTAATAGTAAATTAAAGTATTTAGAAATTATCGGAAAGTGTGATGACGTTAATCAAGAATATTTTAACGTTGCTAAAAAATTTGGTATGGAGTTGGTTAAAGAATGAGGTCTATTTTTAATAGAATTTTGGTCTATAATTGATGCTACTGGTAAGGTTTAGGGTTCTTATTTGTAATCCCAATCCAATGTTATTAATACAATGTCATAATCTAGAAACATATTAGGAGGCGTATTGAAAATATTGAGATACTACTAGATAGTAAAGCAATAATAATCAAATCAATTATAATTAATGAATTAAATACCTTTTATTTAATTTCAAATTTATTAGAATTATTTGAATGGCTAAAACAAAACAATAAATATTAATTTCATATACTGCATATATATATATTTTACAATAAAGGATATCAGTATAATGTTTATGTCAAATTACGCACAAAAACGAGCGATCCATTGAGAGAAAAAATAGTCAAATCGAATGAATATTCTTACAAAATTTTTCCTTCTAGTTAGTATGATATAATAAATAACCAAAATGGAGATGTATTACAGTGTGAATTCGGTTAGTTAGGTTAGTTAGAAGTATAATCGAGAAACGCGTAAACCAACAAGTATAAATTAATGAATATTATAAATTCCAATATACATACTGTAAGTTGCCGTGCCTATATAATAATTGTGTCACGTCATGCATAGTATGAAATCAATTACGTCTATGACTCATTATGTGTTATGGATGTTATTTATTGATTAACGCGTCGCGACGTCGCGTTTTACAGTTGCTTTTAAAAGCTTACATTATTTTTTTACTCTCTCTACTCTCTCTTTCTTTTTTTGTTAATAGTTTTTTTTAAAAAAAAACACAGAAATAAAATTTTATAATAGTGCGTAATCTTTATTTATTTCATTTTTTTAAATAGATTACATGAAAAATTTCAGAATACCTAATAATAAGAAAAAACAAAATTAAAACAAACAGTAAGTAATGTCAACACGCGTTTCAACTTCAGACAACACTTTGTAGCTACCCAGTATAAAAAAAGTTTAATTAATATATATTCTGGTCCGCAACTAGCGTTTTAAACCTGTCTTTTTTACACCATACAACTCTCCCCAGGCGTCACTTCATATGGCACCAACAACTAAAGAGGGAAGGAAGTGAGTGAAATTAAGAACAAATGGAGGAAGTAAAGCATGGCAAACAAAAGATCTCCCCATCTTTTAGCTTTAAAATCTTTTTTACAGTTGGACTTGAAGAACCATTATGATCAGTTTTAATTAAGATACTATTTATCTTTAAATTTCATGCTGTTTGAGAAGGCAAATCCAGAACCACCTTAGCATGACAAAGATGTGAGGACTTTTGTTCTGTGCAACAGGAATAATTATGTACCTTTCTCACAAGTCATGTGAGGTCTTTTGTTCTAAAGGAGGAACAATTATGAACCTCTGACACTGTGATATCTTTTCATGGATTTATTTTTATTAGGAGTTTCTATATATATACATCTATATATATATTATTATATATTGGATTCAGAGAACTGGAAGCACATCGTGGCCACAGTTGTGTAGTCTTAGACTACCTACTGTGAACGTCCTTCTCTGTTTTCAGAAATTCCTAGTATCACAAATAAATAGTGTGTCAAAGTTTTGCTGCATGGAGAACAGACTTCAGGGTAAGAGTACTTGGTGCAGGGCTGAAATTAGCTTTCTGCTATGGGAAAAACCTGATGTGTGTAGTGTTTACACCTAGGCATGGGCATTACCTGCATTTAAGCTTTTTTTAAGAAATTTGTTCTGTTACCATGCCAACGCATTCATGTTGTTTGGTTCAATAGTACTCACTTGTTTCTTTTTTTAGATTAAATTGCATTAAGGTTGATGGTTTACGACTTTACGCGGACTAACCAGCATTGATAATAATCAGGAGAATCATTTATCTTTTTATCAGCCACAAGGATAGTGTTATTAAATGAGTAGCACTTCATTGCGCCAAGAAAGAACCGCTTAAGGGCCGCCTAAGGGTAAATGTAAATACTGGATCTTTATTCATTTTCTTATTTATCTCTTTTAATTTATATACCAACGATTTAATTATATGTTCATCTTTTGCTAATCATAATTTTTTAGCGGCTTTATTCATAATTACAAAGGCCTAGAATAAGTAATTTTCTTTGTTAGGCTTTAGCAATTATGTAACATCAAATTTATTTGAAAATTTATAAATATATGTAATTAAATGGGATAATATTTCGTATAGCACAAAAGTTTGAAAGTGACATTTATATGAAAGATTTAAAAGGAGTAATACATAATAATGTTAATTTTAGTTTATTATTCCAGACAGTAATACAGTGAATATAGTAATCAATGAAAAGTTCATATCGTCCATAATAAGCTCTAGAAAAGAAATTGATTACAAAAATTATATGTTATTAGTAAAATTTTGAAGCAATTGATAGAAGAAAAAAGTTACGGATTTTTTACTTAATGTCATTTAAATATAAGGACGAAGATTATAATATTAATCTGGAAGCTATGAAGAAAGAGGTATATGAAGACATGATAGCTTTATTGCTTTTAATAACTTAAATAGTCTTTTTATTATAATTGTTTGTAATATTAAAAATGAAATTACAACACAATAATAACTAATTACCACGCAGGCCGCCTCTTCATGCACCTACTACTTCACACCAAGGAGCACAAGGAGCAGGTGAAGTAGCATTATTAATCTTTTGGGCGCTTGGGAACTTCTCCTAAATCCCTACACAAAAAACTATTAAAACTTTAATAATCTACTAAGATCCCTCATCTTCTCCCTCGATGCCAAGTTCCCTCTACATTAGCAAGCCCAAAATTCACGTCGAAAGATTGTTCCTGCTGCTACTATTTGAATTTTGAGCTTGCGCTGTCCCTTAACTGACTAATTATTTTGACACTTTTCACCTTGTATTCGTGAAAAGTTCGTGTCCTTTGCCCGGTTCCAAAGTCGCTGTTCCGTAATACTTCCTGTAATATCAAATCTCTTGCTGTTTTCTTTCGATCCAATTATCGGAGATCATCTGACCGTAGTATATCAACAAGCTATAGGTCCAATGAGTATGGAAGAACGTTCTAGACGGAGATTCCATTTATATTAAAACCCTATAAAAAATTTTATGAAATGTAAATAATTCGATAAATTTCATTCGTGATATAAGGTTATTAATTCCTGATCCTTTTACGGAAAAAAGATGGAATATAAAAAAGGAATCGACTTTTTTTACAGAGAAAGTGAAACCTGTTAATATGTATGCTTGAAAATGCTTGTAACTTATTATTATTAGTCGCTAGTGTTATAAGCCTGAACGGTTTGAACCTAATTCTGTTAAAATAATATTGAAGAGTTAATAGACATTAGATTTTCATGATTGAAAAGATATTTTTGTCAATCATAATTAATATTTTATTAGTGTTATTCAATACCAAATTTCGCTTGACTAGTTATATGATCGTATATCAAGAATTTTTCTTATTATTAATGCATTCCATATTTTAATGCAAGGTTGAAATTCTACATCTCGCTTTTCTTCTAATTACATGATAGTTAAAAATTTACCAGTAGGAGATTGCCGACTTGAATTGTGATAAAAATTCTTTTTTCTATAATAAGCAATTTGGGTACATTTATTCATATAAGCACGAAGGGACGAAGAGTATGTCGGGAAATTAATAAATATGTTGTAATTGTAAAAATTGCGTTAATATAATAGAATAATTAAAATTCATCAATTCCCGTATAATTTTAATTAATAATGAAAATTCTTGAATAAGTGCGTAAAATTAATTGTTAAAAAACATTTATTTCACTAATGCTATTAACATTCACAATAAAGATTAAAATTAAGACGCCGAGAGCAATCATAAAATAAATAATCTTACATGTGTAATACTGTTCTACTGCTATTTACCGGCAGGCAGTGTGCTCTATGACTATTACATCTATTGATCCATTGACACATTTGATACGATTGATCTTTTGTAGCTATTGTGTATGTAAATGGGAATACTATTTTGACCATTTATTATTGAGATGTAGACTTCGTTAGAACAACTTTATCAGATATTTCAACCTAATGTTTTAGAATTTATTGGAGAACGGCATATTTTAGGAAAATATACGCTATAAAAATGATTTGAAAGATATAATTGAAACAATACGGTACAATTGTAATATTTTTTTTTTTTTTACAATAACGTAATGGAACAATTAAATTATAATAAAAAGTCAGGGGTTTAGTTTGCTTATCTTTTTCCAAATATTTAATAGTAGGCGTTAATTTTGCGTGCTAACCTTATTAAAAAAAGCCTCTGCGTACACTTATTATATAAAAAAATTTTTATCATCTCCTGACATCTAAATACATATATGAGTCCTATGTAAAGAAATATTTTTTTCTTTTTTTCTTTTTCTATCTTTTTTTGTGTTTGTTAAAGGAAAAAATGTTCTTGAAAAATAAAATAATTTATACGGGAACCATGAATTGATCGGATAATTCGGTTATATTATAATTTAAATCAAATAATAAATTTGATTTTTTCACAATACAGAGCATTGATTGTAGTCTTCCGTTACTTATTAATAATGGTTTAGTAGCGATTGAATTCATTTTTTTATTATTTATATCGTTTTCTTCTAATCTCACTCGCTGACTCGCGCGTAAGGTCGCACCAAATAAAATACAAAAAAAAATTACCAAAATTTACCATTTTGTTTATTTCATACAATTTTTCCTGAATGGGTAAACCAATCCACCGCAATAAATCGTATTAAAACGGATTTTCTGATCATAAATACGCATATGCATAGCCGTTTGTATTCTTGTGTATAGCATTCGTTTCTACAGGATACAGCTTATCATAGTAAGATTGCAGTTATGTATATTATGTGAAAGATCATTAGACATCACGGCAAAGTATAAATATATTATCCTGAAAATTTCCATTTAACAAACTTAATTGATCTAAAATAATATACAACGAATAAAAAATTTAAAAATTTGAGGTTGAATAATCCTAAATATGTAACAACCAGACTGTCAAAAATTAAATTAACCATTCATTTTACTTCAAATAGCGAAAACTTTGTCAAATAAACTAGAAATCCATCATAATCCTTTTTATAAATCATAACAAACCAAATTGAATCCAATTTATTGATGCTATCGAATCAATGCTCTATAATCCACATTTTAATTGATCTGGCATTGTTACGAATATAGTCATTTAATAAATTACTTAAATGATCGTAAATTTAAATACGTTGTTTTTTATAATAAATGATCTAATTTTATTGTACTTCTATCCTTTCATATACATAATTGTTTAATTGTTCCGAAATTAGCGTCAGTATTTCGTCTCATCCTTTGGACAATAACTGTATATTGCAAAATATTTTGAATTTTTGTTTTTTCGGTGCTACGCAAACGAACACGGAAATTTCCGAATACCTGCTGCTTGGTAAAACAAATAACGCACGCCTTTCAGTGGTACAACATTAAAAGGACTTCATTCAAAATAATATCCTTTACTAATTGTTTAATAAAGCAAGTAAAGCAAATATCAAGGGAAGTACCTTTGAATCTTTGTCTTAGAAAATATATTTTAAATATTAAGATCTAAGTCTGCGTACCATCCTAATATATATAATGTCGTCATGTAATATAATATACAAACGACATATCCGCCGATTGGAAAAATAACATGATATTTTAATAATGTTTGATGGGTTTTTAGCTGTGTGTAACCTTTGCCAATCGGCTGATATGACTTTTTTTTAAATGGAATGAATTGATCATCCGTCACTCAATAGTATAACAAAGATAATAATAAATTTATTATGATTGTCGCACAAATAAATTAAAAATTGTTCTAAATAGAAAATTGTGAAATTACAAATTTATTCTTTAAAGATAGCGTCAGTGAGCGAGTATTATAAATCATTGAAAGCTTCTAGTATGACTAGTTTTTACATGATTTGTTGCTTTATTTGAATCCAATGGAAATTACATTTTGTTAGATTTCGTAAAATTCATAAAAATTTTAGTTATATTGATTTTAATATTCTTTTCTCGTTAATGTTCAAATGATTATGTGGTCGTCATAATTCTTTATCAAATACTTTTTTCGTGTTGTAGATTAACTACAAAATGTCATCAATAAATGGCAATTTTAAATTAAAAAAATGAAAATTCGATAAACTACGCCAAAGCTTCGGTAATTAAATTTGTATTGATATTACTAACACTCGGACATGTTAATTTTTATTATCATTGGATTAATGACACAGGTGATGTAAATATTTAAAATTTACGGTTACCAAATCTTAAATTATACCTAATTTTTCGCTATAACAAACAATATAATAAAAGCATATTATCGAAAAATAATAAACAAGATGTTGTACGTTATATCATTAATATTATCCTATAAGATCTATTCGTTAAAATTCCCATAACGATGGCTCTCATGAAATTTATGAGATATTTTGCATAAAGCTTCCAATAAAGTATACACTTTGTTTTTAACATTTCCATAATTATATATCTTGGATAAATGTATATATATTTATCTGCATTTTCATCTATAGTTTAATCATATTAGATTTAAGTTTATCTATCTAACAATTATTATCTTATATTATTTTTTAAAAAACCACGAGATTAACCCACAGTCATATGATAATAAAATATATCTCCATCTTATCAGAACTCTAAAAATTTAGAAACTACCAAAAGAAAGTGTCAAGGGTTGTTCAGGAAACTCAATCATGTCAATTTTAGTTTATATGTTACTTGAACACCGCATGAATCTAAAAGATAGTGATATTTTGTCATTACAAATAATTATTATACGATAAAAATTTGTCAGTTGACCAATGATTAGATACTAATAACGGTAGTAAACTTGAATTCATTTCATTCATATTAAAAAGCTGGCGAATCAAAATTTACCACACACGTTCCACATACGCAAATAAATACGTAAGATAACAAAATCATAATTCTATCGTTTCTATGCAATATACACTGTTTATCCGTACCCGATATGGAGTTGTTTTTTTTTGTAATTTCGCAAATATAAAAGATAAAAATAAGATGTTTACTATTTATATTCATTACAATACAGTAATTTATCTGCAAATATTGATCACTTTTTTTTATAATCTTTCTAATTTTTTTTAAAAAAATGTTCTTTACCTCAAATTTATTGGTCGATCATCTATAAAATGTAGTACTCGGACGGGAATTTTTTATTATGAAAATTTAAAAAAGGTAATGTTCCCTTATATGTATAAATTTGTAAACAAGTTTTGGTTTTAATTTAAATTTTATTTCATATTATGAAATTTCTTTATCCGCTGAGATATCTGGTCACGACTCACGATCCATCAAACTTTACGTAACGAATAAAAAGATCTTTAAAAATAATAAATAGACTTCTTTTTCATTGTTAATTTTTTTTTTTTTAAAAAAAAAAAAATGTTACCAGAATGTTTACGCATAGTATTTTTATTTCTCGTCGAAGAATCCCCTAAAAATATTTTTCCTTTCAATTACGAAGTTCCTGATAATACACGTAATAATGAAATTAAGAGAAACAGGAAAACCTATGCAAATATTCCATATATTATTACCAAAGACTTGAGATCTTGCACATTGGTATCAAGACTTTGGTGTGGAATTTCAACACCAATATTATATTCATATCCATTTCACCATTTTCATAATATACAATATTGTAACACAAAATATAATTCAAAAGAACACGACGAAGCGTTTAAACCATATTATAAACTTATTCGTACCTTAATGAGTTGCATTCCTGAAGAAATTCTTAAGCAACATCTTACTACATACAAATTTAATAATGAGATTAAATATGATTTTTATGAACCGGTTAAACCAAAATTTGATTATTTTAATTTCATTCGTGGGCTATATTTTACCGAAGAATTATTCAATTTAAGCTCTTGGGATCATTACAAAGATAATTGGTTACCATCGTATTTTCCAAAACATGTATCAGGATTGGATCTTTCTTTGAGTTCACTAATAGAAGAATCATTTGTTTTGCTCGTCATGAAAGAATTCGTTAAATTCTTTTGTGGGAATTGTAATAACAATTCATCAATACTTGAGTTGCATGAATTATTACAACGTGATATATATTACACGGTGATCGAATCATTAACACCAAAGAAGCTTAGTGGACTTAAGGAATTATACGGTGAAGATATTTTACAATATGTGATAGAATGTCCTACGAGACCGAGATCGGGTATAATTTATCTTTATAAGAATCTCTTGCCCATAACCAACCTAACCTTATTCGGTAATAAGGCAATTAATTCTAAACGCCAGGCAAATTATTTATCATATTTCATTTCTTCCCAAAACAAATTACAACATATCATATTATCGGAGGGAGAATTGTCAATGTTAAATAATCAGAGAAAAGTCATCTCAGAAAGATATTATAATATTGTTTTACCTTCATTATCTGTTCATAAAGAATGGCTGGTTAAGTTAGAATTCAGAAATATACATTTTGGCGAAGTTTTGGATCAAGGTACTGTCAATTCATTGGCATCAATCAAAAATATTAGAGAATTAAAATTAATCAAGTGTAACATTCTTGAGGGTGATTTGATTCAATGGGCGAGAAGTATAAATAAACTTGAAATATTTGAATTTGAAGCATTAGATTATCCTACACTTTATATTCCTGAAAAATTTTTAGAAATTCTTTTCCAAAATTCTTCTCAAACTTTAGTAAAGTTGATACTTAATTATAAAAGAAATTATAACCAAGATTCCAACATTTTAAGAAAAATTTCACAATACTTACATAATCTAACCTACTTATACCTTCCGACATTAAGTTCAAGGGAATTATTACCCGTATTTGTAAAATGTCAAAAATTAATATATATTAGCTTTGGGTTAACATATAATACCTATAATTTGAAAGAATTAGGTGAATATGTTTCAAAATCTCTTCAATTTATTCAATTTAGAGATATGAATGGTATTTTACCAAATGATGCTTTTGAATTTTTTCTACAGAAATCCGTTGAAGACGGAATGTTAAAATATTTAGAAATCAAAGGAAATTCTAACTTACCACGGGAGTATTTTAGGTTTTCTGAACAAATAGGTGTACAATTAATTTACGAAACGTAATAGAAAAATTCTATAATTCAATTACGGCTTTATGTAGTATTGAAGTTTCATATATTCTCCGTCTAGTGTAATATACTTCGTAACCAATTAAAAAATAAATTTGGATCACATGATTTTTTGTGTAATGTAAGATTTTTTGCTCCTAAATGTTATTTTGAGGTTTTTATGAGTATTTTTCACTCATTTTCTACGAAATTTGATTTCATTCACGAATTGTCACTTTGTACGTGATTTGATATTATTGTAATAAATCAGAGCATTAAGTTCACAATTTAATTATATGATATATATTTATACTATAAAATATTCAATAAACAATTGAACAAATCTCGTCATTTATATTAATGTATCGCAAGGGCTTCCTAAGCGATACTGTTGCTCCACTCATAAAAATTACGCATAGCATCTACCACATTGTATCACAACAAACCGATCCTATCGCAGGACAGCATAAAATTTAGTACTCACAAGATTGAAAACAACCTCTACCGTCAGTTAGTAGGTACTGAGTAACCTCAAAAACAGATTATTCTAGGTTACAATAGAGTTATTTGGTTTGGCAAAGTTATATCCGTATATCCTATTACAATAGAATAATGGATAAACCGGATAAAAACTCTAGGTTAATCCAGATTACTTTAGGATAATAACGAAATATTTTTTTGAAATAAAATAAAATTAATTTTTACCAATACTCGTCAAACGTATTGTCTCATTAGTAAGTGGTAATTAGTGGTGACGTCAGCGGATGGAAGGAAGGAACATTTCATGGGTTAATTCAAAATCAAAGTGCTCTACAATAGAAAGTCCTTCGGACAACTAGGGTATTTTACAAAACTTGAAAGGTGGTATTACACATGGGTCTGTAATAAACGGTACTTATTTTTTTATAAAATTTATTATATACTAGGTGGTTCGAAGCGGTATAATTACATAATTATCAGTAATATTACGTTTACACCTGATCCTAAAATCTCATTGACCATGTACATGGCGTGACAGACGACATTGCATGGTTTTGACTCTATAAAAAATTCTATCCGTTATTTCTGTGAAAACTCCGTAAAAATGAGTCTTTCACGGATCCATTCACGGAAAATGTAAATAATTCGATAAATTCCATGATATAAGGGTTATTATTAATTGAGCCTTTTACAGAAAAAAGGTGGAATATAAAAAACGGATCGACTTTTTTTACAGGTGAGTGTACTTGAAGTCCTTCGCTACGCTTCGGACAATTATTATTCATTATCACGTTGATCTATCAAATATATCAATTACGTAGAATTTAAGATCTAAACATTCCCCCTACTATAACACCATTTCTTTAAGAAAAATCAATGCCTTCTTTCATTAGCTCTTTTTGTGGTCACTATTAAGCCAATATCACTAAAAACATGCTCACTTGCTGCTGAAGTCGCTTGAACCGCAAGATATTTTCGGAAACTGTCTTTGATTTACACACAACCATTTTCCTATATTGATTTTGATCGGAGCTTTGTAACTTAAATTTTCCAAGAATATTGTTTTTTTGTGCATCTAACAATTGTCATTTTGCTTGGGTGATGTGAAAATTAATAAGTCTCTTTACACATGTAATAAGTATTTCTGCTGGTAATAAACCTGAAAACGTGAAATCAAAGGAATTTGGTTGATACATTTTTTAATGTTAGAGGCCATTATTGTTGTGCAAAAAAACTTTGTCCTGGATTTTCCAATCGAAAATAATTTTTCCAGCATTTCTTGCAGTTCGAGGATAAACTTTTAACAAGTGTAATTTCTATTATTTCATATGCATGATTGTGTGATAAAATGACATGTGATGGCAAAGAAACTTCCACAAACGATCTATGTGTAAGTTTTAATACAGTGAATGATAAATAAGAGCAGGACGACTCAATGGATCTCCGTACCCACGGTTAGGTTATAGCAATTTTAGATTTTTTTATATCCTAGCCATCTATAAATATGTACACTCCTCGGTGCCTGTCTTAAAAATAAAAATCAAAATAAGAATGAAAGATGACAATCTAATATATTTGTTTTTTAATCATTGCATACGATTATCATGATCATGTGATCAGATTTCTTGTCCACAAGTCGCATGTCATATCAATCGTATTTTGATGAAGAGTATCACGGATGCGAAACTTTTTGATTCCTTCTTATTTAATGATAGATTGCCTCCTTACATTGCTCGAAATTCTACGAGTGCAGTTAATTGGCCTCTTACGCAAGACTGGTGCAAAAGAAATAACACGCCGGACGTTACCAGCACTAACAAAAGCAAATTGGATGCGTTTAAATTGAAATCTCTCAATCACATCCTTCCATGCGGGGACATATTGAGGAAACATTACCCTCTGTTGTATGAACATTTACAAGGGGATATCCCTTGTCCGATATGTAGTTCAAACGCTGACACTAACGCGCATATAAGTTTCTGCCCTACTTTATGGCCGACATTAGACACATTGTTAGAAGAGTTACGAATAGTTTTACGTGTTAAAATTATTGCGGCCACCCCGGACAATATTACTACCTAATTCCTGGATCAGGAATTACTTGACCACCCAATTTTCACCCTATTACGGAGAATTCTCAGGACATTTATTTGCTAATTCTTTCTTTTATTCCTTCGTTAGTGGATAAAGTTCATTATTACACAGGGAAATTCCACGTGACACGTTCCATCATTTTTGAATTCATGGATTCCTTTTTCATGGAGATTTATACCAAGGTTTTGTTACATTATGTGGACAAACAGAAAGCTTGTGAGCGTCCCCGAGGCATCACGCGCAAAAAGAAAATTAACTATCACAACCAATTCCGTAAATGTCAACGTTCTTTGGAACGCGCAACTACACAGATTCCTCGTACTAGATCACATGACTTGGCTCAAGAAAAATTGGATCGGCTGTGGTCCTATAGGTCGTATAATCAGAATCATCGTTATGATGACACCATACGGATTCGACACTTACAATGCCCGAAGCAACAGGATCCTCATGCACCCCGTTGGATCTTGTGGGTTACCTCAAATTATTTGCACTCAGGCGAATGGTCGTCTTATTGTTCGTGTTATTTTGATAGAAATTCATTTATTTTAGATCATAGTAGTTTTATTTCTTATTTTTCTTTTTTTATGTCCTTTTTTAATTTAGATAATTGTAGTATTAGTTTTATTTTTAATTTGAACGATACATAACTTGGCTACGCCTCGAAGTTTTAAATAACAGGCAGGGAGTTGGTTACGTAGTTTTGCCATGTTTGTATTTCATATTCTCATGTAACCGTCAATACGGATTTGTCTCAGTTCGTGTCTAAATTTTAAAAATAAAATAAAAAAAATTATTTTGATGAAGAGTATTATTAATTTATTATTGATTTGATGTTTTCCATTAAGATACTAATAATATTCCCAGTTGATCCATTTACATTACACATTCACAAACAATATAATATTTTGGTTTATTTACCATTAATATCGTTCCAAAAATCTTGTCAACCAATTGATCTATTACACTCTCCTTCTTTCATCAATTTCTCTTTATCCAATTAATGAAAATTTTATAATTTCAAATGATAAAAAATTCCATGAAAAAGATTTTGAAGCTTTATATATACAAAAGGTCGATTGATTACGCTTTCCCCATGCCCATACAGCTACAAAATTGATAGTTTATTTGTTTCTTTCATTTTCGTTGTCATCACACTTATGTTCATCATCCTCATTTTCGTAATCATCCTCATTTTTACACTCCTCATTTTCACTTTTTACCTTCATACTTCATTCTCACTTTTGTCATCATTATTAATTTCAATATATTCATAATTTTCTTCATCATCTCCTATTTGCTGTCGTGACCTTTTTTTTGCATGTTTAGTTTCTTTAGAATTCATATTTAAGTTAAAATAAAGATCTGTTTAATATGTTTATTGGCGCATCTTATAAATCACAAACCGGATTCAATAATAATAAGTCAGTAATAAGTCTAGCATAAACCTAATTATATTTTGCATACATTATGTTTACTTTTGTTTTAATATGTGATATACAGTACATCATAAACTAGAACTTGGGGAAAGAGCGAGCGAGAGAATAGGGGAAAGGAAAAGGGAAAGGAAAAGGGAAGGGGAAAGGGAAGGGGAAGAATGAGAGAGTGAAAGTGAAAGGGGAAAGGGAGAGGGATAAGGGAAAGGGAAAGGGAAAGGGAAAAGGGGAAAGCGAGGGAATAAGGAAAAAGGAAAGGGAAAGAGGAAAAAACGAGAGAAGAGCGAGGACACTTACACTCCCAACCTACATACCTAATAGAAGATGTAAAAAAAAGGGAACTGAAGAGAAGACCTGTGAAGATATCCTTGGTTTATTAGTTTCATCTGATGTGTTACTTATCGAAGAATTATACAACCATGTTCAATATTATTTTAATTGAAAAACAAAAGAAAACGTAAAGAAAAGAGAAGAGAAGAGAGAAGGCAGATTCCAGAGAGAGACGCCTAAAAAAATTTTTTTATCCCAAGTCGAAAAAGGAGTTACCGCGAGAGAAAAAAAAATTATCTCTTTTTTTACTTGACGCGAGAGATGAGAAATAAAATTATGAGAAAAATTATTTGGATATATCAAATGTTCAAAAGAGTAATTTTTTAGTTTTATAGATTTATATTTTATATTCAGAATTACCATTAAATAACTGTTATTTTTTATATATTTAAACTATAAATAAACAGTTCACAAGTTATACAAGTTATAAATATAAAACAAATTTATGGAGGTTTCAAACAATCTTATTTATTATTAAATAAAATTTGTAACATTATTGCCTATACTAGCTATACTAATAATAACTGAGATAATTATATAATTAATAATATAAGATTTCATTTTTCAAAAATATATAACAAAATTCTTGCGTAATATAAAATATACTTATATTTTCAATATAATTTATTTTCTAGAGAAAAAATCATAATCAAAAGTGTTCATGGCAAAATTTATAATCTTTATGAAACTGTTTCTGAAAATAGTGCCAAAATATCCAACTGGTATGGAATGTCTTAATGTGGAAGCCCTAGATTTTAGTACATCAGCGGATGTTCGTTTTAGCATTTCATTTTCATATTCTTTAATACAAGAAATATAATTTTCCGGAGAATAATTAAGTAATGCTTGAGAAAGTACTTCAGCATCTTGAATAGCATTATTTGCTCCTAATCCTAATACAGGACTCATAGCATGAGCGGCATCCCCTAATAACGCAACTCTACTACTTGTCCATGTATTAACAGACAATGGATTAATATCTTGCATCTGTCTACGTTGTACAGGATTGTAAGTTTTAAATGGATATTTGTCTGGATCAGGAGCTGTTCTAGGAACCAAACTCCATAATTCTAACATAATATTAGTTAATTCACATTCCGGTCTCAATTTTCGAATCATATGTTTAACATGATCGATAACTGATGCAGGATCATTATCGTCAACTTTTATTTTATCATTTTCAACATTATCATCTAATTTAGTAGGATAACTAAAAGCCAATGTCATCCTGTAGTGAGGTTCATTTTTATCATTTTGTTCTTGTTCGATTGGAATCAAGCGGTAAAAAATAAAGGTGCTATCTCCGTTTAATCCAAGAGTTTTCTGAAATAAACTGTTTCCATTGATTTTAATTAATCTGTCTATTAAATCCTTAGGTACGGCTGCATCTGCATTAATTTGAGTTATTCCAAAATCAAAAATTTGTAATTCAGGTATCTTTTGTTTTCGAACTAAAGAAAAAAAGCAAATTAGTTATGGCGATAATAAGAAATAAAATAATTATTTAAAAGTTTTTTTTTTTACCTGGAGAATTTATTCCATCTGCACCAACTAAGATATCACAAAATTCTTTCGAACCATCCTCAAAAAATACCCAAACACCTTCTTCAGTTTCTTCATATTTAATACATTTTTTACCCCATTGAACTGGTACATTTTCTAACAAAACGTCTCTAAGTCTATCACGATAAGTAATAATTGCCGAAAAACCGGAAGCATTTGCGACTCCGTAAACATCTGTAGCTTGTTTAGATGGTGGTTTTAATAAGAGATTTCCTGTATGATCGGTGAGTGAAAATCCATGACATTCTACATCAGGAATTGGATTTGGCATTCCTTTTGGAAGGTTTAAAGCGACCGACGAGGGAAGACAATTTATAAGTGATCGAGCCCCGAAATTGTTTATGCCTATATGATATCCTTGCCATCGATCTTTTAACATGAAAGAGAGATAGTCACGTGAAAGTTTTTCTTATGGAAATATTCGTTTCTATACCTACCTTGAGGTCCGGATTCTCGTTCAAAGATCTTTACGTTAAATTCTTTTTTATCTTTGTTCTTTATCAAAGCATGATAAAAAGAAAGTCCTCCTAACCCAGCACCAGCAATAATTACAGTTGGAATTTTTTGTTGCATTTTTTTTTTTTTTTGAAAAATGGTAAAAATGGTTTGATTATAATTTTTATCACGTCCAGATAATTTCTTGATAAGTTGAATGAAGACGACAAATCTTTAATTCGGGTTCTATTTATATAAATTCGTTATAAATATGTGTAAAAGAAGGCGAAGTAAAACTTTTTTCTTTCATCAACAAAAAAAATTTTTTTTTTACCGAAATTTATCCGATATTTGGCTCCACTAATTGAATTTGTCTTGAATTAACGTTCTAAATTTACATGTTACATTTATTAAACAATCAAGCTCATTAAGTAGTGTAACATTCACATTGCCGAAATTATCCGAAATTTATCCGAAGCGAAATCTTGGCCAATTTGTCGATTGGTTATTGGAACGGATAACGGAGTGAAGTTTTAAACGGACTTTAATTTCCGTATCAGGTATATAATGACAGTATAAATGTACGCAGCAAAATAATTAAATGAGTCATTTTTGTTTCCCGAAATTTTTCGTAATGCATGAAGTTATTAACGCTAAACAGTTAGTTGTTACACAATTTTATACCGTATACATGTACTGTATACGCTTTTTACAATAATACAGTTTCGTACCATTCTGACAATTTTTCAAAAACAAAATCACAAATTGTGAATCGTCATTGCTACTGTTATTTTATCAATAAAATTTTCTTCTCTTTAATGAAGTACGTGTATTCTAAAATTAACACTCCAATTTATATTAATATATTATTTATTAAATTGATCTCAAGATACGAAAATGATACAGGGTTTCCATCTCAAATTGCAAAAATCTTAACTTTTTGTAACTGGCAAAATTTTTTATTACAATGCAGGATTATACTTGCTCTTTATTTTGAATTTTTAAATATTCAGGCAAAATAGCATGAATACTTTTGGATGCATAAGGCAATCAAGGCATCGACTTATATATGCTATATTGTTTGAATATCTATTATTAGTATATTTATATTTTTAGTAGTCTTCATATTTAATGCATATTCTTAATCATTTCATAATTAATAAAAAGTTATGCTATTAAAGAATCTCATATAATTATTATATTATTTTATTTATCATCTGGTCCACTAAAACAAGACCAACAAAGAACAATTAATTTGTAGATCGGTCCATGTAATTCCACATGGATTAGCTCGGAAATATGTGGAATTCTATACATTCCCAAATATCCTACGGATTTACGTCGAATTTTGTGGATCTACGCAGAAAGTTGTCATAATAGAACTATTCAGATTTCCACAATATTCGATGTGGATTTCCAATGTGGATTTTAAGTGGAAAAAATTTCCTGATGTATCAGCTGGACGATGATATTATAGGTATGATCTTTTAATATTTAGTTACCTTTAACTTTATTAGTAGTAATATATACACAGCCAAAACAGGTACAGTATGATTAGAGTAAATGGAGATAAAATTTTGTATTAAATAATCTTATTGTACACGTCCTAGTCGTCCTATGTAAGCACTGAGCATTTTTCTTTATAATAAGTGATACACAAATTTTAATCATTATGTTATAAAATGATCAATAAGATAAGCGAAAAAGGTCCAGTTGCTTACGTCGGACATATCCATTAACAATTACATATCATAATGATATTACGTAATAATACCGTGTCAATGCATTGATATTTGATGTGCATCATAAAACACAATAATAGGAAAAAAAATAATTTCAAGCCAAACATGATATCTCCATGAAAAAAGAATAAAGCGGGTTTGGTAGCAGTAATTTGATTCATTTGAAAGGATTGAAATAATTTTATTATTTTGTATATATAATTCATCGTAAATGAACATTTTATGCATAAGTCCATTCATAATATTAAAAAGGTTACGCGCTCATTTTGTTTAGTGGTCAAACTATCTTAAAATTGATTTATTGATTACATGTTTTGCACTATACATGATCAATATACAGATGTGAGAACGGTCAAAATTTAATATTAAAAAGAAATGAATAAAATTCCTTTGTGTCGAATTAGGCTTAACATATTTTAAAAAAAAAATAATTCAAAACAATGGGCGTCTTCACAAAAGTTTTGATTGGGATAAGATTAGGATTAAGATTATGATCAGCTTGAGATTAAGATTTACGTTAAATCTTTGGCCAGGTTCTACACATGATAGTAGAATTTTGGTAAATTCAAATCTTTATAATAAATTTGATAATCAAAATAGTTTAGTAATAACTCCTTTTAATAATAAATATATTTTAGGTGATGGGGGATACCTTAGTTGGCCGATAGTACCATATAAAGATATTGGTAGAGGAATAACTCAAGAGCAAACATATTTTAATCGTAAACATTCACAGACAAGAATTAAAGTAGAACAAGCCTTTGGTTTATTGAAGGGAAGATGGCGAAGTTCTTCTTAACAAATTAGAAGTTTCACTTGAAATGGTATCATATATTATAACTACTTGTTGTATATTCATAATATTTGTGAAGAAAGATGTGATTTTTTACCACCAGAAGAGCAATATCATGAAA
The DNA here is from genome assembly GCA_021464525.1 of Rhizophagus sp. LPA8_4_AMF. Taxonomy (NCBI): domain Eukaryota; kingdom Fungi; phylum Glomeromycota; class Glomeromycetes; order Glomerales; family Glomeraceae; genus Rhizophagus; species Rhizophagus sp. LPA8_4_AMF. Next base: position 21,347 of record JADRCO010000890.1, read on the forward strand.
TAGGAACTGAGATAAATAGGGAATTAAATGCTATTGAAACACCCGAAGGAAATGTAGTTAGAAATTCAATATGTAATCTTTTATGGAATCAAAGAAATATGAGAAGACATCAATAATAAATTTTACTAAAATTTCTACTAATTTCTTAGAATTACAAAAAGCATTACACTATCCATCAATCATTTATTCATATTCAAATTGAGGAAATTCTAAATTATTTAAACTATCTGTAAATTAAAAAAAATTAATATGAGTTCATATTATGTATTAGAATTGAATATGTGATGCGTATGCATATGCGTATGTACGCATGCGTATATGCGTGTACATGCGTACATGTGTACATCAGAATTTTACAAATTACCTTGACTTGCTTGATTCGCTTGATTCACTTGGTTTTGCTTCATATGTATAGAGTTTAAACTGTTTGAAAGATTGTTCAAAATATTAAACAGCATCATATCAGATTGCTGTTTCATATGGAGTAATTCTAATCTTTGTTCTTATTCTTTTTTTTCTTTTTCTTCTCTTCTTTTATCAAGTTCTATTTACCTCGCTTCTTGCTGTTCAATCCAATTTTGAAGGATGTTTCCTAAATTATTCCCATTCTTTTTGGACTTTTTTCTACTTTGATCATCTGAATTAGCATCAGCATCATTATTTTCACGTTTATTTTTATGTTTCCTACCAATTTTAGAAATCTCATATGGAGTTTCCATTTGCAAATTTTCTTGAATATTAAGGTCATCTTCTTTTCTTGATGAAAATTCAGAAGAATCAATACAAGATTTCGGATTCAATATAAACCTATTTTTATCTAAAATAGCTTCAATTTCTCCTTTATATTGAATAGTAATTGGGGGACCACTGCTCTTTTTTGACTCTGCAAGTTGTGTCTTTAAAAAAAAAATCAAAAATCAATAATTAAAAAGATTTAATATGTTTTTTTATTTTGTTTAAAAAAAAACCTTATAGTTGTCTACAAGATATTTCCATTTATTAGCAATTTGAATATTACTATAAGACTGTTCAAAGTTAAAAGTTAGGAGAAAAGCTTCAGCATCTTTCCACAATTGAACATTTCCTGGATTAGAGGTGGCTCTGCGTGTATACTTTAACTCTTCAAGCCTGTTTTTATGTTCAAGAAGAAATGACAATAGTGCTTTTGTAGCACCTTCACTCCATTTTGTTCTTGAAGCTTTGTCTTTTCTAACATTTTTATGAGTTTGTTCCATTTCATTTACTAAGAAAAAAGTTTAAAATTTTGTATGAATTTTATGTTTAAAAGAAAAAAATAGACTTTAGAAGATTCACGTTTCATGTCTTACATTTGAACTAACTATAAAAAATGTATTTAAATAAAATAAATGCATGATACAATTAGGAAAAATATATGAAAGAAGGAGAAACTTGCGAGTAGTTGATTTTTTGTTCTTAATCTTACTCAGTGAGCAAGATTGAAATTTTTCAATCATGATCAGCTTGAGATAATCTTAATCACGTTTTTTGTGAAACCAGATTAACTAATCTTAATCTCAATCACGCAATTTGTGAAGACACCCAATATCTCCTAAATTAAGATCTATCAAGAAGGTTTATATAAACTTTGCTGAAACCTGTAAAATTGCAGCTAGGTAGCAACCATATAGACACCATTTAACATAGTAGGTGTATGGCTACTTTATGTTATTTTTAACACAGTTGTGTGGAATTAATATAGAAAATATGTAGTAAAATATAGTCATAATATAGAATTTGTATTGCTAATTCAAAGAAACTATATAAATTATAGCAAGAAACTGTATAAATGATTTATATATAATTTATGTATTCTTTACATTAAACGTTTAGTAAATTTAACTTTGCTAATAGATATTTAACAATTATTATAAACCAATTTGTACAAGACTAATTAATATTCATGTATTGTAAATTTAAATAGTAAAATAAATTGATGGAATAAGGAATCATAAACTACGTAGCCACGCTCAATTAAGGCAATATATTACTAGACCTACACTAAAGATGACTTTAGCAAGGCTTTCTTTGTGAAATAAAGAAATTTCATATACTTTGCCAGCTGGTGAGATAGCTTATAACCCCTAACCTCAAGTTGGCTTATACTAAAAAACCCAGAATGTTTGCTGAATTCTTACACATCTAGATTCATCTATAAAATAATGAAGAGTGAAACGTTAGTAAGCATTTTGTTAAGAGAAGCAATTAATAAAAAATAAATCTCCTTCCCTACTGGTTTTACTTACATTTCTTCACAACCTCCACAATTCAACACACCTCTTAAATCTGCTGCTATGGATTTACTTCATTTTCTTGATATAAATTTCCTGCTGTTTTAAATTTCCTGCCATTTTACAATATAGATGATTAGTAAGTGTTTGATTTTCAAATATATCCAAAGGCTGAAATGAAGATAAAATCTAAGAAAAAAAAGAAAAATTAATATTTTACCTCCATTTTCACAGGAGATCACCATAATGGAAACAAAACCTAAAAAAAAAGAAAGAAGTTTAATAATAATGGTAAAAAGCAAAAAAAAAAGAAAGTAAAATAAAATTTTTAAAAAAAATAATCACCTACCCGGCCGTCTAAAAAAGAAGTTCTACATAGTATTTAGGATAGAAAAACAAGAGAGAGTCATTAACCTGTTCACCCAACGATCTATGGAGGTTATCACTGCTCATAGAATAAGTCCCTCATTCATCGCCCAAGACGGAATTGATCAAGGAAATGGAATATCCCTGCTTTTGTGGAGGATATTTTATGATCCCTCTTGTCTGCCATTCAAGGAATTTCTAACCTTTTTCTTATGAAGTCTGGTTCTTTAATTTCCATTTGAGTTCGCTTCTAAAGATCCAACCTGTCTAAAAAAATAAAATTCGTTAGTAGACATTCTGGTAAAAAAAATAAATCAAAGAGAAAATTTTTTGATTACCAAATTTTCACATGTCTGAAGAATTCAGCTGCCTGAAATAAAGTCTAAAGACTCGTCCACTTGAAAAAAATAAAGTATGAAATATTAACATTAATAAACTTTGATAAAAAGAAATAAATTAAAAATAAATTTTTCGTATTATTCCCTTACCGAATGAATTTTCACGCATCTGACCTAAAAAAAAAATTAAGTTCAAAACGTTAGCAAACTGAACATATCGGTAAAATTTGCATTATCCCTTACCAAATTTTCATGCATCTAAAGACTCAGCTATCTGAAAAAAGATAAAGTTGTTAGTAATTGTTTTGGTAAAAAGAATAAATTTAAAAAAAATATTCACATTTTATCAGAATTTTACTGTCCAAGATCTGTTCGCCTAAAAAAAAAATAAAATAAAATTCAAAACGTTATAAATCAAAAAAAAAAAAATTTGGATTTCTTACCGAATTCTAAATGTTCAAAAGCCCACCTAGAAAAAAAATAAAAATTGAAAAATTTTTCACTAAAAAATAAAATAAAATAAAATAAAAATAAATACTCACTGGCTGTAAAAAAAGAAGCACTATTACTATATAGTTATTTAGAAATAGAGGAAGAATGAAAGAAAGGGAAAGGATATAAGAAAGGAGAAGTATAAGAGGGAGAGAAAAGAAGAACAGAAAAGTGAAAACTGAAC
>JADRCO010000891.1:0-24925 GCA_021464525.1 Rhizophagus sp. LPA8_4_AMF
TTTTTGTGTAAGTTAATAATATATATAAAGGACAAAAATTCCTAGGGGGTGGGTGAGAAGGAAAGAGGGGTGGGATGGAGGAAAAATATGTCTTTTTTTGCATTTATTCTTGAAATTTAACAATAATTTCAGTTATAATAAAACTTTATAAATTTTTATTCAATTATTACAATTAAATATTCATTTAAAAGGTAATAAAAATCTACACGTTATGATATAATTATTTTTTAGCTTATATAAGTAAAAAATAAAATTATAATTAACTTAAAAAATAATAAAAATTTTAAAATTTTATAAATATATTAATATTTTATTTAAAATTATATAATAAAATAAATTTTTTATATATAATCACACCAAAATGAAAATTATCTATATGTATGACTATATAAAAAAAATCTCATTATAAGCATACCTCTTTATAATCACTCCATTTGCTAGTCCCAAAGGGTGTAATTATAAAGGAGGTCGACTATATTATGAGGATGTTGGAATTAAAAGTTTTGGGATTATGACAATTTGGGATTTTGATACTTCGGGATTCAGATAAGTCAGGATTTTGACATTTTGGGATTTAGAGTGTCGGGATAATGTATCTTCAGGATTTTGAGTTTTGGGATTTTGGACAGATCCTACAGATCATCTAGTGTAGTATCAATTTTAAATATAAAAAAATCTTGGTATAACAAAATATACTATTTATTTACTATATAATATAGTATGAAATAAAGTGTGTAAATTTCTTATATAAAAATGCTATTTAGTATAACATTTTTTTATAACAATTTTTTTTTTCAGTATAAAAAGAATTTTTGCAGTTTTTAATTAAACATTCTTTAGTAATACTGGTAAATTTTTTGTATTTTTCTATATAAATAATTTGCCTCTTACTATTTTGTTAAATATAGTAATTATTTATATAAAAAATAGATTTTTTATATTATACTTATTATTACTTTTATTTATTCCTCTCTTTTAATATCAATAATATGCCAAAAGAAATTTCTAGAAAGCATAAATCACTTACATTGGCCCAAAAAAAGGAGATTGCTTAAAGAAAATATCACTTCTTTTTAAAATAAAAATAAAAGAATATGATGATCATGAAGGAATGGTAAGTGATATTCTAAAAGAGAAAGATTGATGGCTTGCAATAGATAATGATTTATATCAAGCCAATTTAAAACACAAAAAAAAATTCAGTTTCCTATCATTGAAGAAGTCTTACTGTTTGAATAGATAAAGTACTTCAAGCTGGACTTATTTTCACTGAAAGTATTCTGATAATAAAGGTATTAGATTTTATCTTATTATATAATGAAGAAAAATTTAAAATATCAAATAGGTGGCTTGATAATTTTAAAAAGAGGCACAATCTTTAGCAATATAATATTCATGAAAAAGGAGTAGTGTACCAATTCAAGATCTTGATTCAATGAGAAAAAACTTTGTCAAACATTATTAAGAAATTATGATCCAAAAGGCATTTTTAATTGTGATAAGATGGGTCTTTTCTGGAAATAAAACCGAATCATATAATATCTAATAGTCCTGTAACCAGGACTAAGCAATTTAAGGATTATGTAACTATTTTATTTATTTGCAATTCAACTGAAACTGAAAAATTGCACCACTTATTTATACATAAATATAAAAATCTTAAAGTGCTTAAAAATATTAACAAAAATTCCCTTCTGATCAATTATTATTGGAATAAAAAAAGTTGGATGCAGGTATCTATCTGGAATAATTATCTTAAAAAATTAGATTTTTATATAAGAGTATAAAATAAGCACATACTTTTACTTATTAACAATGCTCTAACATACACTTTATCTGAAATACAACTTTCACAAATATTGTTATTGAATACCTTCCTCCAAATATTACATTTCACCTTCAACCTTACGATTAGAAAATAATTAATAGTTTTAAAGTAAGAAGTAAACTTTATTTGTTCACTATAATTATTTCAAATTTAATGTTAATTTTTTATTTTAGGCACAATATAGAAAGTTATATTTGTGTAATCAGGTTAAAGCTTTTGATAATTTTACTGAACATGGTACTGAACTTAATGAAATTGAAGTTAAAAAATGTATATAAAATATGTTACACATATATAAGATAACGTTACAAATATTATTCCTGAATATAATGAGCCAAGTGATGATAAAAGTGTTGACTGTAAAGCTTACAAGAATAATACTGATATATAACTTGAACTTGAATGCTTAAGAGAGTTGAAAGAAGCTTAAGTCTTAATAAATAAACTTGATTTTGAAGATTTCTTCACAGCTGAAAAATTTGTTCTTTATGATAATTTTGAGATAACAACAGAAATGATTTTTGATAAAGAAATTTTAAAAACAGTTCAACTTAACAATCAAAAAAAAGAAGAAATTGAAGAGAAATCTTTACCAATAATAATTCATAACAAAGTTATTGAATGTTATGATAAAGTGATTTTATGTTTATAATATCAGAAAAAAAATTATGATTCAAATGATAAGGATATTAAATTTATAAAAAAATTAAAAAAAGAAGCTTTACAAAGCAAATTAATCTTAGTAATTTTGTTAATATAATTGAATAATTCTATTAATAAAACTTTATAATTATATTGATATATTAAATATTTTAAAGGTAATAATTATGATTAATTACTGGTTATTATAACCATCTAATAAATTTAAATTTTAAATTTTTAAAATTAAATTTCATAAGTAAATTTTTGAGATTTACATAATTTATCATTTGATATGATTACATAATATATTTTAAACTATTTTATACTACTAAATTGATTGATCAGCTTTTAAATCATTCTCACGCCTTTCTTATGCTTTTTCTCTTTCATTTACTTTACTTACCTTCTTTTTCTATTCATATTTATTCTATTTATTCATTTATTTTATTTCATTTGTCATTATAAAATTACTTTAGTGAAAAAGAATATATAATACATTTTTTTGCTCTTTATTTTTTAATTTCTACTATCCTATCCATTAATATGGCTGAATTAATCAGGAATTTTATACAAGTATATTTCTTATTTGCTTATTTTTAGAAGGTTTTTTGGTTTGGATTAGTATTAGAGTTAGAGTTAGAGTAAAGAGTTGACATTAGGATTAGGATTAAAAGTTAGTTGAGGTAGGGGTTAATTAGAGTTAGGATAAGAAGTTAGTGTTAAGGTTAAGTTTAAGGTTAGAGTTAGAGTTAGGATAAGAAGTTAGGATTAGGGTTAAGATTAGGATTAGAGTTAGAATTAAGATTAGTAGGATTACTGAGGATTAATACTAAAGTTTTGTTTACATATTTTTTTTTAAACTTCTTTTATAATAGTTTAAACTTTTAGGTTTCTTGCTAACCCAGAATAATATCAAACTGACAGTTTGCTAAGTTCTAAAAGAAAAATATATAAAACTGAACCCAAGTCTTTATATTTGCTCAAAATGTATAAAATAAGAATATTTATAATAAAATTTAATAAAAGCTTAATAAAAATAAAAGAAATAAAAAAATTATTTTCATAAAAAATTATGGACATGAATGGTAGCAGAAAGAGTTTCCCAGCAATTAGATCATTATTAAAAGAATTGTAATAATAATGTATAGATTTTATTATAATGTGATTTTTTGTAATAATAGTATTATTATTAAAAAATTAAATTTTTAAGAACATATTAATATATGTATAATTATTTCTCTTACAAATTGTAACTTTTATAAATCATGTGATATATGGTAAAATAGTATTTTAACCACATATATATATATGGTTATATAACCACAAAAGGCAGTAAAATAACTAGAATGGTGATTGTAATCATGATTAAATTTAGCAACAATATATTTTAAAATGGTAAAAATAATTGAATTTTTACAATTATATTAAAGCTGAAACTCCTTATATAGTATTAAAACTGCAAAAATAAATTGCAAAACTACCAAACCTATACTACCTTTAAGTACAGGTTCAACTAAGAATCTAAAGGAAAAAAAAATAGAATAAATGTTAGTAATTTATTAGAAAGAACCTTTCCTTTCTTCTAATTTATATACTTAACATTCAAGTTCAAGTTCATCCAAGAAATCCAGCATTTACTTTAAAAAAATTAAAGGAACATAAGTATATTTTTTAAATAAAATTAAACCTATGGCTTATTCTTATATGTGCACATACCCCATTTACCTGTCCAGTTTACGTCTTTATAAAAGACAAGAAATCCAAAAAGCTTAGTGCCCTAAAAAATTAGAAAAAGAAACATTAGTATTATTTCTTTAACGAAATTGAACTATATTTCTATATATGTACACATCTCATTTACCTGTCCAGTTTGTTCAAGTTTGGCATTTCTACAAAAGATAAGAAATCTAAAAGATTCAGTGTCATAAAAAATTAGAAATAGAAACATTAGTATTGTTTTATTAACGAATTGAGCTTTATTCCTATATATGCACACACTTTATTTATCTGTCCAGTTTATTCAAATTTGGCGTCTATAAAAGATAAAATTCAAGAAGTTTAGCATCCTAAAAAAATTAGAAAAAGAAATATTAATATTATTTCTTTAATGGATTGAGCTTTATTCTTACATACACATATAACATTTACTTTATTTACTTGTTCAGTTTATCATTCGGCATTCTACAAAAAGAAGAAATCTAAAAATCATTTTATAAAAAGAAATATCCTAATAACTCCTACAAAAAAATGTAGTACCAGTAAATAATTTTTTTTTTAAAAAAAGATTATTAACAATCAGTTATATAATAGACTGATCAGAGCCTAATTAATCAACTATTACATCAAAAAATTTGCTATATTATACCCAATAATTTGTTATAATGTTAATGAAGTTGCTTAGTATAACGAAGGTATGATTAACTAGAATGCAAGGTTCGTTATATCGAGAGGAGACTGTAAAGAGTTTGCAAATTTTTTCTGAAAAATTTTAATCTAAAGATCTACAGACAGGGATCATTTTTTCTTTATATAATTTTCTTTTTAATATAATAATTTCTATTAAAAAAATGAAGTAATCTATTTAATTTTACTTTTAGTCAAATATTTTCTAATAATATAAAATAATTATATATTGATCTTTAAATATCATTAATATTTGGCCTTATTTATGATAACTTTTATTCTTAAAAAAAAAATATAATTGCTATGAATCACCAGAAGCAATTTCATCAGTGTTATGTAATTTTTAATATGTAATTTGTTACAATGCATCATATCCATCTTATCTCTGTTTTTACTATATATCCTAGAAATAAATTTTTTCAGTATGAAAAATCCTATTTGTCACTTTTATTCGTCATGCCCTATAATTTCAATTCAATTTTATAATTTCAGCCATAATTTTCTTTTTTGTATAATTGAGTAATGTTATGCAATCCAAAAGACAATTTTATTTTTATCAAAAATGAAGGAATGCAGGCCACATCACCCTCATATATTACAAATTTTAATAGTTTTGGTTATACTGCATAAAGGGATGACATTTAATGCAAGTAACAAATAAAGATTAGGTACTAAAAAAATTTCAAATCGCTGAGATAAATATAAACAATGCGTTTCTCACAATCATATGACCATGTGACATAAATATCACCTGTACTACTTGAGGTGGTATGGTAAGATTTTTCAGGAATGCATTGTACAAGATTCCAAAAAAGGCAATTTTTATATAGATTGCTTAAGTCTGGCCAAAATTAAAAATCACGTGATATCAGCAATAATTGCCGCTGGTAATAAATAACAAACTCCAAAAGAAAAATAATGATAAAGTGGTAGGTTAATTATATAGTTACCTATAATAGTTTCCTTTATTTTTTTACAACTTTTTGTATAAATTTAATTATAGATTTTTTTTCTAGTTTATTTCTTCAATTTTGGATTATTTAGTTAGTTTTTGTTATTATATTTACTTATTTTTTCTTCTTTTATTAATTTCTTAGTGATTGATATATTTAGGTATTATTAAGGCTGAAGGAAGTAATACATTTTATAAAAGAATCTGAGATACAGAATAATAAACAGTTTTAGAAAGATAAAATTAATAATTATAATTCACTGTATATTAGCCCTGTTCAATTCTAGATCAGATTGTTCAGATCAGAAAAAAAATTAACCAATCTAATTACAGTTACAATTGAGCACAATTTGTACAGTTCAATCAGATCATATTATAAATAATAAATATGGTTGATCACTAGCATGCGTTATGTTAGTTTATCAAAATCAATCTGAGGTAAACACCTATTTTCATGAATTGGTTTAACTGACTGCTAATCATTTTTTAACCAATAATTTAGAGGTACATTTTGTGATCAATCTGGCAATTACTGCAAAACCTTTAATGTAACTATGATAATAAGGTGAAACTTGTAGTAAAATAGCTCACTTTATTTGAAAGAAATATAGATTATATTAATTATATGATGGTTATAATAAATCTTTGAACGATGTTATAAAAGTAGTTTTGAAATAATAATTTGCCATGTAAATTGACAGTTCAACTTTCACAAAAATTCTTAATAATAGGATTGCCTTTATTATAAAATAATAATTTTTTTTACATCATTTATTTTAAGAAAATTAATGCAAAAATGTGATTAGATAAAACACAATATTCTGTTTTAATTCTTGGGTTAGCATCTTTTTTGTATTTTATTTTGTCTGAAGCAATAAAGAAACAAATATTAAAAACAATATTAATATAGCAAATTCAGAATTAAATGTCAGTATTTTAGATTCTAATTCATTAATGTTGAAATTAAAATTCAAATTTGTGACAATTATATATTACTTAATACTTTTTTTGAAGCTTTTCTAAACTTAAAAATCTATAATGAATCTTTTAAAAAAAATTTCTTAGAGCTGCATCAGTCAATTCATCCAATAAAATATTAAATAATTGATTTTTTTCATCAATTGAAAAGTCTTCAAAATTTTTGTTCTTTTTACCATTAATCAAAGTAAATCATATATCATTACTAGTCAAAATTCCAAGGTATACCTATTAAACCTATTAAGATTCCACATAAAATACATAGTCCAGTTACATTTATCTTGGTATCTTGCTAATTAAACACTGCTTTACCATCATATTTATGTATTAATCAACCAATAAAATATTTTCAATCTCATCAACAGTTCTAACTAAAATAGTATTGGGAAATTCATAACGATTTTTTGGATCTTTTATAGCATCACTAACTTTTCTATAAGCTTCAATAAACAATTTACTTACTCTTTGATTAACTTTTTTAACTAATGGCTTTGGGTGACCTTGTAATTTAAATGTATCACTATCTGATAATGATAAAAATGAATCTAATTTTGCCATTATATTTGCTAATGATTTTGCATTCATATTATGTACTAATGATAATGGTGTCTTTAAAAGATAATTAGCATATATTAGAATTAAATAATAATATTAAATCCAGAAGTAATTTTAAAATTCATTACATACTTTTTCATCTTTCGTTTCAATTGCTTGAACAATAGGTTTTAATCCAGATTGTCTTAATAAATTTGCATACTAAAGTAACGGAATATTATTTTCCAAAAATTGGTATAATAAAAATTTTTTTTTAAATTAAATTTTTCAAACCTGTTCATCAACTAATATTTCCAAATTTTCTTCAATTCTTCTTTCAATTTCCATAACTCGTCCATGAGTAAAAGCATACAAAGTTAAAGCAGACTAAAAAAAAAGAAAAGAAAAACTTACTTAAAAAGAAAAAAAATACATAAATAGACAAATAAATTTTATATGATTATACACTTACCTGAACATAATGAAGACAATTAACCATATAAATCGCTTGATTAAATTTAGTTAAATCTTTTGCACCCAATTCACACATTTGAAATAAAGGGTCTAATATTGCATCTAATATTGATTTAAAATCTTTCTCCTTTTCTGATGCTGTAATTAATGAAGTCTCATATGATGCCATAATAGCTTTCTACAGGAATTTTATTTACAATTAGAGCTAAACATATCAAATAATCTTGATAAATTAATTAATTTACCAGTTGCAATACAACTTCCTTAACTGCTGGTGGTGGAGATAAATCAGAACTTGGTGTCTAAAAGTTAAAATGAATAATTATACGTAAGTATGAAAATAAAAAATATTTTTAAATTTTAAACTATATAACTACTTGAATATATCTTAATAACTGTTCAGCTTGAGCATTTAGAATATTAAAAAACACCCTGGATGCTATTTCTGTAATACTACAAAGAAGTTAATCAATTAATTAATCAATTAATTAATGATAAAAGATATTATATTTCTTACTCTTCAAGAGTGTTAGATAAATTTGCATTAGGACCTAAAATTCTTGCAATTGTAATTTTATAAAATTGAATTAAATTCAAAATTCTATATCCTGTTATAGCTCCAATTTGAGACCCAATAACTTGCTCAACACGTGTCTACATTATAAAAGAAATCCTATTAAACATTTGGTCAAAAGACTATTTCATTGTAAATAAGAGAACTTACCATAAGTGGACGACAAGTTCCATCAAGATCTCGATCCAATAAATCTTGTATAATAATATCATCACTCTCTCTTGCTATAACTTCTTCTTGAATAAATTCATAATTTGAATCTAAATAAATACTTTTAAATTTTAGTAACGAAAATAATAATTATTTATTTTTTGAAAAATAAAAGCTTACTTGGTTCTGGTTCAAATAAACTCTCCAAAAATTCTTTTTCGCCGGCAACAGCTTGATGTACCCATGCCAACATATCGCCCACATAACGTAATGGATCATGCGAATGTATTTCAATAGGTTTGGGAGTTCCTCCCTGTCCTCCTCTTACTAAGGCATCCATAAATGCTCTAGAAACAGTATTTCTTCGAATATGAACAAGTTCTTCTAAACAAGACCTGATTAATGAATAAAATTAATAACTCGGTTTTAAAAGATCAATGAACTATCTACTACATACTGAAATAGAACAGGCCGTTGTTTTAAAGCCTTTAAAGCCTGTCTCATTGTAATTGGTACTTCTAATGATTCTTGACCTAAGGTTCTAGTTTCAGTTTGTGTCCATCTATACAATTTATCAAATGCTACTTCTTGATAAGAATTCATTCTTTCCATAATTTCCAGCCTATTTATTTTAAACAAAAAATTAAATATAACTTGAATAAATAAATATTTAAATAACTAAAGATGATTTATTTACCCAGCTCTTTGATTTTCAGTTATTAAGAGTGTATCACAATCTCCATGAATTTGTTGTAAATGTTTTAAAGCATCAAAAAATTCTTGTCCTATTATAGAGTTGGGTGATATTATTACAGTAACTTCTTTCTCAGAAAGAGTAAATCTTTTTAAAAAAGCATCTATTAAAATTTTCCTCGTTTTACATGTTTCCCTAATAATCAAAAAAAAACTGTTATAATTGTAAATAATAAAAAATAAGGATATTTACTAACTAACCTTTGAGATTTCAAACTATCACTTTGTTCTAATAATACAGCAATTTGTCTATTAGCAGATTCTAAACTTTTTTCAATTTCATTACAAAAAGTATTCATAGATTTAACATCTGATTCGATAACTGCTAATTGCTAAAAAAAGAAAATTTTTTTTTAAAAAACAAGATTTAAGACCATTAAACCAAAATTGAAACAAATTTACAAAATAACATTATACATCTTTATTTTACCTCTGTAATTTTACCAAAGATTTCTAAAAAATTTCTATTAGCTTCAATTGCTTTTTGTTCAATATTTCCTCTTAAATTTCTACGAATAATTAAAGAATTATTATTATTATTAGAATAGAATTCTGATAAAGCTTCTAATGCTATCTTAGTTTTCAAATCATCTATTGGGTTAAGTAAAATTTTTGAAACTTTTTGTGAAATTGGATTATCCTCCTGTAGAGGTGGAGTTGTTGGAGATTTTATTGTAGATGAACGTCTTGAAGAAGGTGTAGTTTGATCAGCCATATTTCTATTTCTAAAATAATTAAATCATTAAATAATGTTATTTTCTATTTATTTACAAATAATTTTTTTTAAAATAAAAGGTTATAAAAAGCGGAAAAAAGAGACCATTAAAAAGTACAATTAAAACGAGAAAAATGGTCACGTGACAAAAAAATGATCTGCTTCGCTAAAAATCAACAAATTTGTACCACTTAAATATATAATAAATCTTACATTTGTGGCTGCTTAACACCCTGAGAAAATTCCATATGACTTGCGCAAAATGAAAAAATCATAACGAGTTCTTATGAATAATGGTAAATATAATAACAAAGAATTACACAACTTTATGAATATTCTGTTGTCACAATTTATAAAAAAAAAAAAAATTGAAAAAAATGTTTTTAGAGTATCTTAGAGGGAATAGAAGGCCCCCCCAAAAAAAAAAAATCGTAAGTACGTCCCATACATTCTGTCAATATGTAAGGCATGGTGCATCCTTTTCTGCAAGAATTTTGGCAAGAATTTTGAAAAATATAAGCCTAGAAGTATCATATAAAGCAATTAGAAGATATATTATCATAGAGTGTAAGGCAGAGAAGCAAATGCCAGAAAATTATAATTATCTGAAAGAATTTATGGTGGAAAAATGACAAAATATTCGAAAAATTGTTCTATTAATATTTTAAAGTCAATAAAATGATATTGAGAGTTAATTACTGAATTATGGCTTTCAAAATATAGTAAAATTTCACATGATTTATTATGATAATTAAGTATTAATGATCAAATTTTTGATTCTCATTTGCTTTGATAAACTCTTTCTTCCTTCCTCCATTTTACAAATATTTCCACAGTAACTTAAAAATATTAATTTTATTTTCTTTTATTTTACTTATACAAAATGGTTATAAGGATGAATACAAAAGCAATCATCTCTTTATGTGATGTTTATGCTGATGGGTTTTTATTAACAGTGCAGTTACACTGGTCAAATGATGGGATATCGGGATACAAACAATTATATAAAAATTGGAAATATATCAGAACCCGATATGGCATTGATTGACCATTTTAAAAATCATATAAATCATATACATTTCAGTTTCCGGTATTACACTGATATTTTCATGATTATAATACGATTTCTTAAAAAGTATATCGTTAAAATATTTGAAATTTTAATGCAGTTATTAGTAAACCAATAGTCCATTGATGTTTGTATAATAATAATCTGATACACTGATCAAATGATGAGATATCGGTAATAACCTAATTATCATATTATGTATTTAAACTATATGCATTAAATAAATTTGTTAAATAAATTATTATTGTTTTCCAAGCAAATGGCATTTTATTTCTTTTTTTTCTAATAGAACAATGTGTAATCATTAATTTATTGTAAATTTATGTTAACTATATTAAATATTTAGCCTAATGAATGATAATATTTACTGTAATTAATTTTTTTTTGTACTAACATCAAAAGTATAATTCATAAAGAATTTTTATTAAGTATTCTGATTTTGTATTAATCAATTGTACTTTTATAATTTATATTACAAAATTTTATACTGATTATATAAAAAATGTATGGTTAACGTAAAGTTTAGTTAGTGTATATAAGCAAATTTTTTTATATACAGCATATTAGAATAGTTGCATTATTATCTATTATTATAGAAGTTCAGCGATTAATAAATAAAGTATATAAATAAAAAATTAACGAGTATATTACTGCGGAATTTAACTTAATTAGTTTAGATTGAATCTAAAAATTAGTTCCAGAAGGTTTATCATCATGTGATATTTTCTTTTCTGAAAAGGAGATATTTATAAAGTCAGATAGGTTCAGACAAGTAAATTTTTTTTTTACTTTAATTGCAACACAGCGTACTGTTTTTTATTATAGGTTTCAGCTTCTCTGGAAGGAACTTTTAAATGGGCTGGGTAGGAACTCAGTTTTTGGGAAGTGCCATTTACCTACTACAAGAAAATAGGATTTTGAAATTGACTAAAAGAAATATACTAACATTTCTTTTTTAAATTTTGTAGGTTTCAGAGTTATGGGCACCTTCTAGGATATGGGTATATTATTTAAGATAGAGTATTGAAAATAACATTAAGAAACGCTAACGTTTCTTTTTTTCATTTTTATAGGTTCTGGCTTCTCTGGGACGAAATTCTGAACGATAAGTTGCTTTATCTGAGGCAAAGTGCTTTCAGAGCCTTCTGGACGGAATTTCGAAGGTAAAACCAAATTTTTTTATTTATTTTTATTTTACTTTAACGAAACGTTACTAACGTTTCGAATTTTTTTTTAGGAGTTTGGCTCTCCAGAACTTTCCTGGTCAGAATTTTGAAGGTATTTTTTTCAAAATTAATGTTTTTATTTAAACGAAACGTTGACTAACGTTTCAATTTTCTCTTTTTATAGGTCCACAGATTTTTGGACGCTTTCTGAGTGAAATTTTGAAGGCAAAACATTGAAATTTTTTATTAATTTTATTTAATGAACGTTAACTAACGTTCATTTTCATTAATTTGTAGGCCCAGAACACTAAAGGTATGGGACCCAGGCTTCATTTCGAAGGTTATATCTTTAAAGATTTTTTTGTTGTTAATTTTATTTGACGAACGTTCGTTTTCATTTTTTATAGACCCAGGTATCCACCAGACTCCATTCCAAAGGTGTACCTTTGAAATTTGTTTTTTTATTAATTTTATATAATGAACGTTAACTAACATTTGTTAAAATTTTTTTTGTAGATATAGGAACCGTAGGTCCATTTTGAAGGTAAATACAAAAAAACTTTTATTTTTATTTAACGAAACGTTAACTAATGTTTCATTTGTTTTTTTTTGTAGATTCAGGGAGCTGAAAGTTCTCACCTTTCAAAGGTAAAGCTTCAGAATTCTTTTATTTTGTTATTTGATATTTTTGCTTAAATGAAATGATGACTAACGTTTTATTCATTTTTTTTGTAAAGTTTTGGCTCTTCTGAACAGAATTTTGAAGGTAAACTTTGAAATAATATTTTTTTAATTTATAATGAATGTTAGTTAACGTTCATTTTTCTCTTTTTTGTAGAACCAGAATACTGAAGGTACATAAACTTTGAAATTTGTTTATTATATTTTGATTTAACGAACGTTAACTAACGTTTATTTTTATTTTTTGTAGGTCCAGACTCCGCCAGAATCCATTTCAAAGGTATAATCTCTGAAAATTATATTTTTTTATCAATTTTATTTAACGAACTTCATACTAACGTTCATTTTTTTTTATTTTTAGGTCTCAGATTCCCATTTGAAAAACTACGAGATAAATACTTCAAAGTTCTTTTTTTTACTTACTTTTAACGAACGTTCTACTAACGTTCAGTTTTCTTTTTTATAGGTTCAGAACGCCATTTCAAAGGTAAAATGTTTTCAAAAATAATCTTTTTATTTTTATTTAAAAAACGTTAACTAACGTTCATTTTTGTTATTTTGTAGGTCTAGAACATCAAAGGATACCAGTACTGGACTCCATTTCAAAAGTATAGCTTTCGAAATCTTCCTTTTTCTTTTTACTTTCTTTAACGAATGTTATACTAACATTCATTTTATTTCTTTAAGTCCCGGGCTGCTAGTTATATTTCGAAACTATTTACTTCAAAATTTATTTTACGCAATTGGGTTAAGGAATTTTGAAGGTATTTTACCTTTGATATTTTCTTATTTTGTTTTTCTCTAGCAAAACGTTACTAATATGATTTTGATTTCTTCTCTTATAGGTCTCCAGCTTTGTGTCCTTATAAAATTTTATCTGTTCATGACTATGACTGCGTCCTTAATTAATATAATTGGCATTTGACATTTTCATTGTGTGGTGTGGATCAGCTTTATGCAGAAAAAAATAATGTATCCACCTAAAAGAAATCTCGTACAAAAATATTGCAGTATGTGGATTTTTTTCAACTTGCTCGTTGCTTGTTAGAATCGAACCAACTGGAATAATGTTTCAAATCATTAACAACATAATGTAGATTGATAGAATAGGATAAATTAATGAATGCAATTTAAATGTAAAAAATGTGTATGTTTAAATAAATAAATAAATATATATATATATATATAAAATAATAATAGTAATAATAAAAATCAGGCTTCGATGTAGTGAATATACACCTGATATTGTAAACAATTTGGTAAGGATTAAGAGAAATATCAGATTTCTGAAATTTTTCTGATATTTATATTATATTTGCCTGTTATGTTATAATCTGAATATTATATGATTTAAACTTGATTTGCGCCAAGAGCTGGTCACAAATTGAGCAGATCAATCAGTTGCCATTTAGGATAAAATTAAAACCATATAATAGGGCTATCAGGCATATGAAATTTGCCTGGTAGCCCTTCATTTGACCAGTGGCACTAGTCAAATGATGGAATATCAGATCATAAGATAACATAGCATATTGGTTAAATATCAGAAACCTGATATAGCTTGATATGTGATATTAAAAATCATATATATATCAGTAACCCGATATGACAATATTTTTTACCGGCAATTTACTAATA
Organism: Rhizophagus sp. LPA8_4_AMF; assembly: GCA_021464525.1. NCBI lineage: Eukaryota > Fungi > Glomeromycota > Glomeromycetes > Glomerales > Glomeraceae > Rhizophagus > Rhizophagus sp. LPA8_4_AMF. The sequence goes on from JADRCO010000891.1 coordinate 14,558, forward strand.
TCTCATAAGAGATATCAGATTATTCTTATTAATCTATCAGTATTCTAATAGGTCATTGAAATTTATACCGATATTTAAATGATATTTATTAAAAATAGATATCGGTTTTAATATTATATAAGCTTGTGTAATATCTGTAATGTTGATTATTTTAAACTATTTTTAAATTGACAATCTTACTTTTTTTTCTTTTTTATAGATTTCAGACTCCGTTGAACACTAACAAGTTTAAAAAATTTTTTTTATAAGTTCTGAACCCCATTGGACGTTATTTCAAACTGCCAAATTCAAAAAAATTATTTTAAATAGAAGGCGTATAGATACATCTATTTTCTTTTTTTTGTAGGTTTCAGATATCGTTGGATGCCATTTCAAACTGGTAAGTAAAAAAAAATTGTTTTAAATAGAAGACGTATAGATATGTTCTAACCTTCTATTTTCTTTTTTTTGTAGTTTTTGGATCCCGTTAGATACCATTTCAAACTGGTGAATAAAAAAAAATTGTTTTAAATAGAAGACATATAGATATGTTCTAACCTTCTATTTTCTTTTTTTTGTAGCTTCTGGGCTTTCTTAGATGCCATTTCGGACTTGATGAGCATTTTAACTAGATAGTGTATAGTAAAGCATATACTAACTTATTTTTTTTTGTAACTTCTGGTACTAAGCTTAAAAAAATTGTATTTTATCTTCTGAACTCTCCTTGGACGCCATTTCAGACAGGTAAGCTTAAAAAAGTATTTTTTAAATAGAAGGCGTATAGATATGTACTAACCTTCTATTATTTTTTTTTGTGTAGGTTCCAGATGCCATTTCAAACCAGTAAGTTAAAAAAATACTTTAAATAGAAGGCGTATAGGCGTATACTAACCTTCTATTTTCTTTTATTTGTAGGTTCTGGATCCTGTTCGTTCTTATTTTTTGTAAGTTCAAAATACTGAAGATACGCATTTCGAAGGTAACTTCGTTTTATTTTATTTTATATTTTTTTTGTTTTATTTAAAGCAAAATGTTACTAACGTTTTGAATTTTATTTTTTTTTAGGTTTTCGACTCTCTGGAACTCTTCAGGGCAGAATTTTGAAGGTATCTTCGAAATTAATTTATTGCTTTATTTTTATTTACACGAAACGTTGACTAACGTTTTGATATCTCTTTTGTAGGTCTATAGCTTCCCAGGTGGTATTTCGAAGGTAAAGCTTCAAAAAACTATTTTTATTTTTATTTAACGAACATTAACTAACGTTCATTTTATTTTTGTAGGTTCAGAACTCTGAAGATACGGTGCCAGATTCTACTTCAAAGACGAAACTATTGAAGTTTATTTTATTAATTTTATTTAATAAAACGTTGGCTAACATTTCATTTGTAGTTTTTTACAGGTTTTATAGGTCCATGGCTTTTTAGACGTAAATTTCAAAGGTAAAACTTTAAATTTTAAATTTTTTATTTAATTTAACAAAGGTTAATTAATGTTCATTTTTATTTTTTTTAGGTCTAAGACGTTGCCAGATTCCATTTCGAAGGTAAAATTTTGAAATGATTTTTTTTTAATTTTTAATGGACGTTATACTAATGTTCGGGTTTCTTTTATTTTTGTAGGTCAGCTGCTGCCTGCTGAACTCCATTTCGAAGGTATTTTCTTTGAAAGTTTTTTTTATTAATTTTATTTAACGAACATTAGCTGATGTTTGTTCTTATTTTTTGTAGGTCCAGAATACTGAAGGTGCGATCCTGGACCTAATTCGAAGGTACTTCAATTTTTTTTTGATTTATTTCAGTGAAATGTTCTTAACATTTCAGTTTTTCTTTTGTAGGCATTCAGCTCTTCAAAATTCTTCTGGAATTTTGAAGTCATTTTAATTTTTGTTTTTTATTTTTTTTTTATTTTAGCGAAATGTAACTAATGTTTCGTGTCTTTTTTTAGATTCCACATTTCGAAGTCCTGGACAAACAAATTTGTAAGTTCGTCTAACTTTATTTAGGTTTTTTTATTTAAATAAACGTTTATTAACATTTTATTTTCTTTTTGTAGTGTTTCAGTTTCTTTGGCTATACTGGCGATTTAGACTTTAAGAGTAAGTAGTATTACTTTTGAAACTTTCTACAAGAAACATTATACTAATGTTTCATTTTTTTTTTACTTTTATATAGTTTTGATGACTTCAACTTTCTGGAGCTATTACGATAGTTGTTTGTTGAAATTGAATCAACTGGAACAATATTTCAAACCATTAATCATAATGTAGATAGATAGATAGAATATGATAAATTAACGAGTGTAATTTAAATATAATAATAAAATAAATAAATAATAAATAAATAAATAATAGTATAATTATATAATTGTAAATAAATAAATAAAAAGAAATCAGGTTTTGATATAACGAATACACATCTGATATCATAAACAGTTCAGTAAGATTAAGAGAAATATCGAATTGCTGAAATTCTTCTGATATCTATATTACACTTACCCATTATGGTTTACCTATATGATTAAACCTGATCTGCGCCAAGAATTGATCACAAATCGGGCAGATCAATCAGCTACCATTCAGATTAAAATTAAAAATATATAATAGAGTTATTGGGTATATGAAATTTACCTGGTAGCCCTTTATTTGATCAGTGAGTTCTGGGTGCAATGACTTTGTGGTAGTTTACCTTCTAATAGGTTTAGACTAACTGGGATGTTCCTGAACTGACAGGTGTATTAGGTGGGACATGGGATTCAACTCCCCACTGGTTGGGTACTGGTTAGCAGCTTGGGTGGTAAGATACCACTTTTAGAAAAAGTTAACGAGTAAGTTTGTACTGCCTGTTTTCTTTCTATCTTAGTGGTCACTTCTATACCATTGAAGGATTCATGACTATACCTTGGTGCTAAGTAATCGTAGGGCTGTAATGGTCTTAAGTGAGACTTAGTTCAGTTCTGTTAGAATGTTGGTATGGAAGGGTTTCTAGACGATTGCCATTGCATCTGACAAAAGTCCTCCATAATTAATGACCAGTCAGGATGGTATATAAATTCGAGCTAGTCATTGTCTCTATAGTAGATTAAGGATGAGTAAGGGTTATATCTAAGTCGGCTAGTATTCTGTTGAGGGATGGGAACCATCCTGAGGTCTAACTACCACAGCAGTTATGGTGATGATGGTTTGGATTAAACTGCTTTATAAGTGCAAGCATGCTCATTAGTGCCAGTTGGTTGGTGCTAGTTGGTAATGCATACTAACCCTTAAAATACTTCAGACCATCATAGATATACATGGCTTATAGCCTGTCCCACAGAAAAGATTAACATCAATAAAAATTTTTTTAAAAAATATTTCTCTTGTCATGAAAAATTTAGTAATTTTATTACAAAAATATTTTTTTTTTTAATATTTTTAATTATATATATATTAATCTTATAATTTTACATATATTAATATAGTAATTATTAAATATATTACCTAAATAAAATTAATTATAAACTACCAAAATAATTGATTTTTTTTAATAATTTAGACCATTTAATATTTATTTATCATTTAATTTATAATAAAATATATCACTAATTTTTATAAAATGTTTAATTTATTAAAAAATGTAAAAACCACAAAAGTAATGCATTATGTTTTTTTGATAAATTGTGTTGTACTTGAAAAATTAACAAATTAATCTACATTAAATTTAGTACATTTTGGTAGTTTACATGATAAATAATTTATATTTAAAATTTTATTTTGATTGGCTTTAATTTAATGTCAATACATGTGATTAAAATTAGTATTCAAAGTGATGCGTTACTTTTGTGAGCTACTGTATATGAGATGTCCAGGATCTTTGCTCAATTCAATTTTATTTGTTTACCATATTGGCATCAAATAAGTTTTGATGTTATTAATTCAAGAGAATATTTATTCTGTTATAACTTTTTTTCTTTATTACACATGTGTGGAGGTAAATCAAGATCTATTTCCATTTCGTATTTAGAATTAGAACTATCAGTATCATTATCAGAATCATTATCAGAATCGGTATTAAAATTTGAATCTGAATTAGAATTGTTACAAATAACTTCTTTAATATTCTGTTTATTTAAATTTTATTAACTAATAAAGGAAAAAGGTCTAAAAGAGTTTGCTGAGTCAAAGTTTCTTATTCATTTTTATTTGGTAATTCAAGTCACTAACTTCTTTTGATTTTCCTTTATTTTTTGATCTTGTGTATAACAAAAGGAAATTCAAAGTACTTTGAATAATTTTTGATTTTTTTGATGATTCACCACTTATTTTTATTTTTGTAAAAAGGTGATTTTTTTTATTACTTTATATAAGATTATCAATATGATCAACATATATGATGGTATTTTTAATTTACGCACAGATCAAAAGCTATTCAATTAGGTATATGCCCTATTGATAACTATTTAGCTAATAGTTTAGCCAAAAAATAGTAATCAATAGGGCATATGCCTGATTGATAACTATATAAAATATCAGGCTATCCAGATTGATTGTATTTTTTAATTTGGATAAATTAAGCAAATAATTCAATAGTCATCATTTAGTTTGATATATGATTATTAAAACTGAATCAATACCAAACTAATCCATTAGTCTAATAAAATAATATGCATATTATATTATTTCTTATTACTGAATTTAATATATTAGTTTAATATAAATATTTACTGTTCATATGATATTGATAAACTAGCCGTTAAAATTAAATTATTTTAAACCTATTTATATATAAAATGCAACATGACATGTAATATATTAAAGGTATGATTTTTAGCTTTAGATTACTTTCTTTTAGACAAATAATTTGAAGTTTAAAATCTTTATTGTTCTAATAAATTTTTTTTATTAGATTTTAATGTATTGTATTGAGAAAAAAAAATCTTGATTTTTTTCTGTTTGTACATTCCAGACTTCCAGTATTGAATTGAGAAAAAAAAAAATAAAATCTTTTTTGCACATTCTGGTATGTAATACTTCGTAATTAATTATGGAATAATTTGATCATATTATTTGAAAATGATATTATCCGTATTTTTTTACAAAAAAAATTTTTATAAAATAGTTTCAGTTTGTTTAAAAAGAAAAATTCTAAAAAATTTAACAATTTTGGTTTATTTTAAACTGAAAAGAAATAACTTTATTTAGTTTTGCAATCTGATCTTTTTTTAGTAGAATACCAGACTGTTTTTAAGAAATGCTGACCTTTTGGAAACTACAGTCAAACCTTTATATAATGATATGTTGGGACTCATAAAAAAATTAAAAAATATTATTTATATATCAAATTATACCAATATTTATATATCCTCACATATAGTGAAAATATCGGTATATTATGTATTGGTATATCAAGCCATCAGTCTGACTGTAAACAATCCATCTGGATTAGGAATGAATGATTTTATTTATTTTTAAATCACATGTACTATATGATCAGTTTACAGATCGAACTTTTTTTATTTCTCAATTTAATACAAAAAAAGCAATGAGTTCAGTTTGATTTTCTCCTTGCTGTCTCTCTGCTTCTTTCTCAAATACTTGTCAAACTTTGATGAATTAATTCTCTTCGATAAATCAGAAAATGGCAAGTCTGACAAATAGTTTGGATTTTAGTAGAAATCTTAAAAACCAGTTTTTTACTTACAAATCAGATTCTCATCAAGTATTAAAAAATAGTTTAAAAAGGTTTTCAATAAAACCTTTATTTTGTTTTCTACTATAGAGATGCCAGCTTTTTGAAATTAGACGAGCTAAACTTTCAAAAGTGTAGTTTTTTTATTTTTTTTTTTCTAAATGTATTAAAACATTTTTAACAAAATGTTTCCTTTTGTTTTTTTTCTATTGCAGGAATACCGGCTACTTGAAATTAGACAAACTGAAAAATTCTATAGTCATCTTAGTTATAGTAGGTTAACTACAGACAGGTAAATAAGTAGGGTGATGTGTATTTTTTTTTTTAATTTTAAAAAGTTTTTTTTAAAAAAAAAATTCTCTTATTTTTTGTAGATATCGGTCCTTTGACTTTGGTTAACTTGACGTTGTGTGATATATACTTGGACTTCTTATAAATTTTGAAGCATTTCGCTTCACTTTAAAACTTTTTAAATTTATTTTTTTTTATTATTTTGATTTTTTTCTTCTTTTTTTTTACAGGAATTGAGCTTTCTGAATTCTGAATAATATAATCTGTAAGTTTCAAAAGTTTAGTTTAATTTCGTAACTTTTTAAATTTTATTGATTATTTTTTTTTTTTTTTTGCAAATATTGGTAGAATGAATATGATCGGTAAGTTTTGAAAGTTTACTTTCAAAACTTTAAATTTTTTTGTTTTGTTTTGAAGAAACTAACTATTTCTTTTTTTGTCTATTTTGTAAAAATCGTCTTTGATTTTTAGATCAGCTTCTTGGGTAAGTTTTGAAGCGAATTTAAAATGAATTCGCTTTGAAATTTAATTAGAGTTTTTTTATTTTTTTTTAAGAAATGTTAACTAACATTTCTTGTTTCTTTTTTTATAGAATTCAGTTTCGTTTCAGTTTCTAATTACCTAGGTGAATTTTGAAATGAAACTTTATTTTGTTTTATTGCTTCTTTAACAAAATATTTATTAACATTTTATTTTTTTTCATAAGTTTTCAGTTACTTGGATCTCCTTGTTTTAAACAAAATATTCATTGTTTTTTTAACGAAATATCATATTAATGATATTAATGTTCATTCTTTTTTTTGTAGGTCTTTCGGTTGAACCTCCTTAGGTATATGAATGAGTTTTGATAAAACCCCTTTTTTTTCTATTTTACTGAACATTATAATATTAATGTTTTATTCTTTTTTTGTAGGTTTTCGCCTTCTTTAGATCTCTTCAGATTTGCAGATAAATTTTGAATGAAACTGTTTTTTGTTATTTTTTAAAAGAACATTTCTAACATTCTTTATTCTATTTTGTATTTCAAGTTTTCAAAGATGGATTTCGGCTTGGATTATGAAAGGTAAGCTGGAAAGGTAGGAGATTTTATTTCTTTTATTATTAGAACGTTATTAACGTACCTTTCACTTCTTTCTTTAAGGAACGCCTTTCCAGACTTGGATTTCGGCTTGAATTATGAAAGGTAAACTGGAAAAGGAGGGAGATTTCATTTCTTTTATCATTGGAATGTTATTAACGTTTCCTTTCGCTTCTTTTTTTAGGAACTTCTGTTTTATTCATAGATAGATTGAATATCTGATGAACCATCTGATCAATCTGATGAATTAAACAGATCAATCTGATTTTTTCAGATGAATTCACCAGATATCCAGATGACCAGCAGATTTTGAAGCATATTCTTATTTGTAAGGATGCCAAATTTCTTGAATAACTGAATTTTACAGTAAGTGGAGCAATTGAGTAGATGGACAATGGCATTATAAAATAACATTAACACTATTTTCTTCTATTTTTTAGATTTTCAGCCTTCTTTTAGAATAAATAATAATAGATGTAGTTTTGTGGGTATATATATATTTATGTAATAATTTATTAATTTGGCATTTGTAATTAATTGGAATAAAATTAATAATATTGATTATGTATGAAATTGGTTATAATAAAATCAACAATTAGTTAGTAATTGCAAATCTATTAAAAGCATGTATTATTTTTATACATTAAATTTTCACAATCAGACATAACCTATTGATTACATTTTTATAAATTATATATATAAATTGATACAATTAGCAAATATGATATCAGTCGGTAAGATGCTAAACAATAAAAATAGATAATAATAGGTCAATCCAGACAAGTAAATAAAAAAAAACTGGATATCAATAGGACATTTCTATTGATATCCAGTTGCAAATGAAAAGTTAACCTATTGTTAACCTATTGATACCCTCACTGTACCTGATTTACACTATTTTTTAGTTACCAATCAGATATCTGAAAAAATTAATTAAAAAAAATTGGGAACCATCTAGGCCATTTTAGGATAGCTTGGATGATCCCTGATTTGGCAGCCTTCAATCTATGTACCCATTTTATATTTGAAACATGATCATCATATACAATTATAATTTTACCTATATATTATTCTTAGACTTTAAAAAGTATTACCCTTTAAAAAACTAGACATATTTTTTTATAATCTAATTTTACCCTTAACTATCCTGTAAGATTTTGGAAATTTTTATATAAAAAATACCCTTAAGTTTATTTAGAAATTCATATATAAGTTTCCAGAGTCCTGCTTTGATCATAATAAAAAAAAATCATCCAAATCAGATTGCTAGATCAAAAGTTATTCACAAATAAAGATTTTATTCTTTAGGAGCAATCAGAACTACACTGTGTCATGAATCAATTTGTGTAAAATATTGCAGACTATAACTTGTAAAAACAAATAAGACTGCAAGCTACAGTTTGCAAAAAATGCAATTACAATTATTTATAATTTTAAGATATCATCCTTATGCATGATTTATATTTTATATATTAACTTAGTTTGAATAAAATACGGTAAATTAATTATAAGTGTACTTAAAATTCACTATATCAAGGGTTTGCTATATCAAGAGTTGACTGTATATTTTTAAAATCTGACCATTGATTATAAATAATCTTTATAGTATCCATTTTCAATCTTATTTCTTTTATTCTAATAGGTTCAAGGAAAAAAAAAATAAAAAAAAAGATGTGGATAAGAGTAATTTATTATTGCACAGCCTATTGTACAACATTCGTCATTAGTGTTTTTTCATCATTTTTTTATTAATAAGTAAAATATAATTACAGATTAAAAAGAAATAATAATAATCTCAAAGAGAAAATTATCTTTATAACTAAACTATCTAAAAAGAACCTATTTAATAGGATTTCTCAAAATCGAATTAAATTGAATATAAAGCTAATTTGAATTTGTCAAATCAAATTAGATTTAAATCAAATTTAAATCAAATATCAAATATTTGTCAAATTAACCAATTAAATTAAAGAATATTCAAATCAAATTAAATTAAGCTAATTTAAATTTGTTAAATTTAAATTAAATATCAAATGTCAAATCAAATTGCAGAATTTTACTATTTATTTCTATTTTAAATTTATATTAACCTTTTGTGCCATATACCATGTCTTATCTAATAATATGTTAGGACCCTGAACATTTCTGATATAACTCACATTTAAGTTTTCGCGAATTTGTCAATTTAGAAAATGACATAAATAAATTTTCGCAAATTTGGACAAATTTAGCATAAAGTCATATTTTTGGATTTTCGCAAATTGGGTGAAATTTTACAAAGTCATCATATATTTTTGAACAAATTGATCCTATTTTCGGTATAATATGTGAAATTCTTTTTTTATTAATTTAATATGTGTAAAAATGTGATAAATATATTAAATACGTAAAAACACGTAAAAATACGTTAAAATACATAATAATAAAGTTGTTTTTTATTAAATAATACCTTTATCTTAATGCAAATTAATTATAACAGTAAAATTACAATAATTTATATGTTACATAATTGTAATTTCAGGGGTGCATAAAACGCGTCATGTTTTTTCACATTTTGCATACGCGTTCTGCATACACGTCTGTGTAAAGATAAAAATTATATAATAAAGCAAAATTCCTAGGGGTGGATGGTCAGGGGTGAAAGGTAGGATAAATTAAAGTATTTTTTTAAAAAAAAATAATTTTAATTTACAATAAAAGTTTTACATTAATTGATTAATTTTAAGCTTATTTTACATAGAAAATTTTTTAAAAATTTTATGAAGTCATATTCTGAATTTTAGCAAATTACATATAAATTTAGTAGTCATAATTGAGTTTTTAACAGATTATATTGATTTTGGAAGGAGCAAAAAATGCTTAAATCTATGCAGATCAGTTGTGAGTAAAGTTGCTCAATGGGCCAATGTCGAAATGTCAAAATTAAAATATGTCGAAATGCCGAAATGCCAAAATAGTTTTGGCATATCGAAATTGTCAAAATGTTAAAACTAGTTTCAACATGTCGAAATTGCCGAAACTGTACGAAATTGCCGAAATAGTTTCAACATGTCAAAAATTGTCAAAACCAAATTTACTAATAACATATAAAAAAAAATATTATTTTGAATGTAGTACATTTATATTACTAATTATAAAATGAAAAAAACATATACGAATTTATTATAACTATTTAGGAAATAAATAATGTAATTATGCAGGGCAAAATATTCGCGATCAAAGTCCAGTTAACATATAATTATGCAGGCAATTGTAATTTCAATTATGTTATATATTATATTTTAAAACATTGCTATTTAATTAAGGAATAAGGATAAGCATATTATATTTTAAAACAGTGCAATTTAATTAAGG
>JADRCO010000892.1:0-24906 GCA_021464525.1 Rhizophagus sp. LPA8_4_AMF
TATTGGTTAAACTTAATAATATATATATATTTAAATATTATTGGTTAAAAAAATCTTACCTGGGGGGGTAAGACCTTCTAATAAAGTGATATTAGGTAATATCTGTCACTGCCCTTATCGTCTTGGATAATTGTTTTATTTTTTTCTTATTATTTTTATTTTTGTTTCGTTTGGATATGTTTCAGACCCTGACGTGTCATTAGTGATATACAAAACGAAGGATATGTGTAATCGTGAAATCATAATCACCCACAGAATTATTCTACTATGTTTAAAGTTAACAATTCATATGTTAAAAATGAAATAAAACCCCTGTATGATGAATTTTTTTTGTCCCACACTATAAATGTTCTCCGCTCTGCTTCGGAAAAATAAAGTTAGAGCTGAAATAAGCTTTATTAACAATTTTTGATCGTCCATTATTAAATTACTTGTAATTCATCAATTATCATTTTTACGTTAAATTACATATTACTAAAGATGGTTACCGGTCTTTACCGGTTTTAATCCAATCAGACAATTCAGAACTTTGTGACCAAAACCTTATATTTTCTCGGTCTTTAGCTGATTTGGTCTTAGAAAATGTAGCAGTTATTGGCCCTTTATTTTATGTGTCACAAAATTTTCGGGGGTGCAGATCATTATTTTTTTTTCTATAAAGACCGATGACCAATCTTTACATACAAAATACAACCCATAAAAGTCAAAATTCCCGACGCCGAAATCCAAAAAGGAAATTACAGCAATAATTTAATTATCGGAAATATCTGATTATGACAAATCAAATTAATCAAATAAAATTAATTATCGGAAATATCTAATTATGGAAAAAATCAAATTAATTAAATAAAATTAAATTATCGGAATATCTAATTATGGCAAAATTAAATTAATCAAATAATAATTGTTAATGTGTTATTGGATATATCTAACGTAAGCAACTGAGACATTTTTCGTGTATCTTGTTGATTATATAAAACTGATCAAAATTTGCGTATCACGAATTGATTGGCCGTGATTTTTGATCGGTTACACTAAAAATTTTGACCAGTAAATCTTTAACCGTAGAATGATCAACCGATTAACGTGAACCACCAAAAAACGTAGGTCATTTTGATCGAGGAGAGTTAATAGTTTATCACGATCAATCTATCATCTTCTCAAAATTGAACTTTAATCGCAAATTTTGGTTGGTTTTTAGTTTTTGTGATCAATCGGAAATGTCTGATTATGGCAATAGAAAATTTTCTCAATGATCATTAGATCACTCAATTCGACAATATAAATATTCTCGGATTTTTATCGCATTCCAACTTCATTCTCAAAATTTTATCAAAAAAAAAAATAAAAAAATAAATACATTAATATATATAAAACTTTCAATCTTACTTTGAACAACTTTCAAATCCATACCATAAACACTTCCTTCTTCTTTAAGACACCATGAAATTATATTTTCTTCTCGCAATCCTCTTGTCACTTGTCGTTATTTCCCAAGCAGCTCCTACAAAAACTATTGACAAAAGAGATTATATATCTTCAAGAACCGTTGAAAAAAGAAGTGACCCTATTTGTCCTACGTACACTCCACCAGGTGAACCAAGTTGTGGTATTGGACATTAATTCTACAAAAAGTACATTATATTTCAATTTCTTATTATTTGTTCCTGTTTTTGTATTTCTGAAAGTAACCCATATTTTACCTTTTTTTCAGTGAGACACGATCTCAATAGATTTTTAAATATTTTTTTGTTTATAAAAATGTTGTTTGTTTATAAGGGTTTTGTTTATTTATAAAAATTTTGTTTGTTTATATATAAAGGGTTTTGTTTGTTTCTAAAATCTTGTTTGTTTAATTTGAAAAATTATTAATCACATGTGTAATACAAGATCTGTTCAATGTTAGAAATTTTTTTTTATCGCTTCTTTTATTAAAATAGAGAAAAAGTCCTCAATTCTTTATGAAACTTCATATAGACAAAAATACACGCAAAATTTACAAATAAAAATTTCTTTAAACATTATAAAAAAGATCTTAAAACAGAAGAATGAAAGTGTAAAAATGTGAAAGCATTAAAACATAAATCGTTTTATACAATTATAATACAAAGAGATTATTTTATAATATTTAGTATAAATTTGTTGTTTTTTTTCCTGTGCACCCGCACAAAAATGCATGATGTGTTATCTTATGTGGTAAATAATGATTTTGAGACAAAATTCTGTCCTTATAATAGCGGTAAAATTGAAGCATGGAAAGAAACATACTGTGATAATTTAGATCTTGACTGTTAACTAAGTTCATAACGATGCATGAGAGTGCACACTGCGTCCCATGTGTAAAATACAATTCTCAAAAATTATTACCTGTAAAATTGGAAATTTTTTATCCAAGATTAGATTACGTGCGATGCTATTAACAAGATGAATCTATTGTATAATAGTTTTGCAGGTAAATTTAAATATTTTTATTTGTTAAAAAAATCAACTTACCAATGTTTAAAGGTATTACTAGGAAACGGAAACCGTCCGAAGCGTTCGATACAAATTCTGTCCCGCTAATTGACTCGAATTGTGCGACAATATCAGACTTACCATTCCAAAAGTTTAAATAATTAGACATACAAATACCTCTCTTTTTTTTCTTCGTCTATGCCATGTTCAATAATATTTTTAGGAGATTTGTCCGAATTAAATTATGAAGTCATAAAATATTTTGGCGAAGCTGCTGCTCCAGGAGGTGGTGCTACTCCATTTCGGAATTATTATAATGGTTATTCAACTTTACACTCATGCATTTAGTTAACAGACTATGGTGTCGTTTAGCGATTCCATTACTATGGGAAGTTCCATTTTCAATTCTTATCAAAAACTACAATTTTCTCACATAATTTAAATGGTGATTTTAAAACAAAACTAATTGAATATAAATTTATTAATAATTCATTACCTCCGAATACACTCTTCAATTATCCTATTTTTAAAATATTTAAGTATAATTAAAAAGTTTGTTTATTCTGTTCGGAATTGGGTTGGAGATGCTATTAGAATTTCAAACCCCGAAAATTTATCATGATCATCTGATTTTAAAACAAAGGTTGATATACACGTATCGTTTTTTTAAAATATTTATTAAAAATGAAGTAAAATTACATACCCTTGAAATGGAGTCCTCAATTATTATTAATATTTCTATATATCTCAATAATATTTTTGGGTTAATTACAAAAATTAGGAATATAAATCTTTTTGTTGGTAGTTCATCTAATTTATTTTATGACGATAATAATACACAGTTGAAATTCGATATAATGGAACCATCCGTTTCATTAGTAAAATTTGTCAAAAATCCGTTATATCGAGAAATCCGTTATATAGGGTGAATAATTAATTATAGTTTATGATAATCTGTTCCAGGATATATCAAGACTACTAATGTTCCGTTACATCAAGGTTCCGGTATATCAAATTTCACTGTGTAAATTCAACCCCGTACTTAGCTAACACTTCTTTTAAATCTTTCTGGGTCTTGTACGAGGAGGAGGGACGTTTCGATTTTTCTTTAAGAACCTTGACCTATTGCGAGAAGTATTGCCGGACCTCCCTTCAAAACATAACTACATAATTTTTTTTCGGTCATGTCAAGAAATGAGAGACCAACAATTTTTTCATTGCGGAGAATAGCGAAGTCATCCTCGTCGAGCTTTAGGTTTTGTTCTTTCAAGAAAAAGAGCCTCCGTCAACCAAGTATGGCTTGAGTTCGGCGTGGCCAGAAACTGGCGGCGGACGTGGACATAGTGAATATTTCTATTTTTGAACTGGACGAATAAAAAAAGTGGTTACACTATAAACATAAGATGAGGAAAGTGAGATAAGTAAGATAAGTGAGATAAACAGAGTATGTGTAAAAAATGTACGTTGTACAGGCTTGTGATTGATTTCCTGTGATTGTTACGCTCATAAGCCCATTTGCATCATCAACTATTGATCAACACATGGGTCGGAGTTACTACATTCTGAAGTACTGTTAATCACGTAATCAAAATTTCCGGGCCAGAAATCATAGGGTACCCTTCAGGTATGACACAATGAAAGAAGTTATCACAAACAAGAAGAATCGGCTTTGATTGCATCCTCTATAGCTTTACTAATGTCATTAATCATTATCGACCATAGGCTGTTATTCTTTTGATAACTCATAGTATAATTTGTATAGATTTTCAACACTCTCAAGAAGATTTTTTTTATTGGCATATCATTTTCTGTATCTCACCATATACGCTTCTTTGTCTGGAAATAGCATCTTCTTATATATTCAACCGGATTCTCTTCTTTGTAATCTCCTCACATAACTGGCATATTCTTTTATGAACTTACTGTCCTTCTTGTAACGTGCACGAAATCCCTCTTCCATTATTTTGATCAGCGCTTTTTCTATATCTTTCCATGTGATAGTGCTTGCTGAAATTGAACCATTATCTTCCATGGCAATTAACAGTTGTTTAATGTATACAAGGTATTACCCTTACCTACTATAATATGATTATATGTTGAAATAACTTTTCCAATTCGGTTATATGCTCAAACACTAATCATGTGATATGAGCGGAAAAATTTAAGGTTCTAAAATGAGAACTCCCCGCAGCAGAGGAGTAAACATGTGATATGTCATCATATGACCGCAAACAATTTGGCCCCAAAGCTCCCACTTTTCAACTTATAATTGTAAGCTTAGTTTGAAAAATTAAACTTTTTTTAGTTTCTAATTCGTTTAATAATGAAGAGAGTTAAAAAATTAAAATGGATCAATATATTGTCATCAGTAGTTATATTCATGAGTTTTTTTTTTTTGAATCTTCAAGAAAAATTTTTAATTGAAAATGGATTTAATCAATATGATAATTACTATAATATTATAAGTAGACTAAGATTTTCTTAAAAGGCTATGGATAAAGTTTGATTCAAATAATTATAATATTTTTTAAGGAAGAAAGTAATAATATTTTCCAAAAATTTGATAAGAGTGCGTTTTTAAACTCTGGCCAATTATAATTTTGACCAGAATTAGGTGGTAGTGATGATGATCATCCTATTCAATCCTCCTTGGCAAAATCCGGAATTTTTAGGGGAAATCCGATAAAAATTTCATGGTCCGGATTTTTCGAAAAATTTTAAGATCAACATCAAATAAAATGATTAATTGATCATCATTTTGATAATCAAAATTTTTTTTCATTTTGTGTTGTGCGTTGTTATTTCGCGTTA
The DNA here is from genome assembly GCA_021464525.1 of Rhizophagus sp. LPA8_4_AMF. Lineage (NCBI taxonomy): Eukaryota > Fungi > Glomeromycota > Glomeromycetes > Glomerales > Glomeraceae > Rhizophagus > Rhizophagus sp. LPA8_4_AMF. Next base: position 5,266 of record JADRCO010000892.1, read on the forward strand.
TAAAATGTCTACTATTAAACAATATTTCAAAACAAACGCTCCTAGCGAAGATATAGATATTACAGCTATTTGCAAAATAACGGACCACCCAATTCATTTTTACTCTGAAGTTCTAAAAAAATTTTTAACTCTATATTCCATAATTGCAATCTTTAACTTTACAATTATTAATTGAAATTCTACAGTAAACCTATATTTTTAATAAAATAAAAATCATAATTTTAACTTTTTTATTTATAAATTAAAAAAAAAAAGTTTTTTATAATTATTATATCATAATTTTTAATTTAAAAGTCATTTTTAAATTGATAGAAGTTAGTTTAGCCATGAAACACTTATAACAGCTACTTTTTTTATTATTATTCCATAAATTCAAACTTCAAACTCATAACTGAAATTTGATATGATGTGACGCAGTAAAGTCAGTTAATATACAATAAGTTCTAACAATCTTTTTAATTTTTTTTTAAAAAAACAAATGAATATAATACAACAAAATATATATAATTTTCTTTAATAAAAAAAAGCATAATGCAGTAAATATTGTTGTATAGTAATTATCTCATTATTCATTGTAAACTAAATAAAAATAGTTTTTTTAAAATTAACTTGAAAATATTTTAAATTAATAGCAATTATTAAATAAATAAAAAGTTAATTTTAGTTACAGAGTATTCATAACAATTGCTTTTTTTCATTATTTCATAAATTCAAACTTTCAACTCATAAAATCTGAAACTTAGCATGGTGTGGCGCAGTAAGTAAAATTAGTAGGCAAGTTTTAACAATTACTTTTATTTTTTAAAAAGAAATGACAAATATATATAAGATAATAAAAGCACATGATTTTCTTTATTTTCTTTGAAAAATCAGTAAAATAAATTTATGTAAAGTCACATATTAAATTATAGAAAACATTATAATAGATCATAAAAAAATCAATTAATAATACATATTCAAATTTACAACTTAAAAAATATACACTTAAAAGTTTATTTTATTATTTAATAGATTAACAAAAAAAAGTGCAAAAAATTATATAAAAGTGGTATTAACATAAACTTTGATGATTAAAAAATGGAAATTTAATATAATTTGAAAAACATACAAGGCAAAAATGAGACTTATCAGTCAATATTAATGTTAGAAATATGATTTCACTGCCATTGAATTCCTTGCATCAAGATGAATCCAACAGTATAAATTCCATTAAAATCTGATCGGTGAATCTCTTAAAAATTGGGGTATGTAGGATAAAGATTTAAATGTAATTCTGGCCGGAGTTAACATATAAACTTCGTAAACCCATTTGGATCATTTAATAGTAATGGCTGTAATGCTGGCCGGAAATATGTGATCGGCGCAAAAATATCCTTTTTTGGAATACTTGTGAAACCAAAATCGCCTATTTTTTGCGGAAGCAAAATTTCCTTTTTGGAAATTTGTATAACGTCACGTGACTGTTTGGCCAATGGAACGCATAATAGATACGTTACACTAGATTCCATATTAAGATATATTTTTAATTCCGGCCGGAATTATGAGATTGGCCGGAATTACTGCCGATCAATTATGGTCATGGGCGTATGACTGCGTATGAAACTTCGGAGCAAAAATGAATTGGGTGGTCTGTTATTTTTGCAAATAGCTGTAATAATATTGAATATAGCGATACTGATTCAGATTTAGAAGAAACTCACCTTAAAACGCCAATTATTAATCAAAAAAATTTAAATTTTAAAAAGAAAAAAGTACGTCTTCTATCAAAAAAAAAACTGGAACTTTTCAAAAAGAATGGTTAGAAATTTACAAGTGGTTAATTTATGATACATCAAAGAACCTTATGTTTTGTTCATTATGCAAATTACATAATAAGAAAATAAATTTGGAAAAGAAGGTAATGATTTTTATTCAAATAATAACGAAATAATTTATTTAAATTAAAATATTATATCTAATTAAATTATTATTTATTAGGTTCAAAGAATTTTAAATCCTCTGCTCTAGGAGAACATGTTTCAACCAAAGATCATACTGATGCAACAAATCGTGAAATTGCAAAGGCAGAGCTTATTAAAGTTACAAATAATGCTATAGATAAGGCTCAACTACATGTTGATACTTTAATAAAAGTAGTTTTTTGGCTAGCAGAAAACGATATTTCATTAAGAAAATTGTCTAAAGTCGTACAACTTTACAGAGCCCTTGAATGCCCTAAATTATTATCAATTTCTAATTCAATTACATATGAAAACCATATTTCTGGACGGAAAATGTTATCAGCTATTTCAAATTCAATAGAAGAAGCTATTTGGAAAGAATTAGATGAAGCTACTGCATTTGGGATAATGATTGATGAGAGTACTGATATTTCATGTGAACCTCATCTTATCGTATATGTTAAGTATTGTTGGTGTGGAAATTTTAAAATTCGTTTTTTAAAATTGCTTCGGCTAAAAGATAAAGATTCAAAATCTATTTTTGAATTAATTATACGTTTATTTGACGAAAAAGGTATGATTTTTAGACATTAATATACTGTTTTATTTAATTATTTTACAAAATAATTTAAAATTATAATATATTTGTTTTTTTTTAGGATTAACGAATAAACTCATGTCATTTGCTTCAGATGGGGTGAGTGTTATGCTGGGGAAATCAACAGGAGTAGCGGCAAGAATCAAAGATAGAAATGAGTGCTTATATATAACACATTGTATTGCGCACAGGCTTGCTTTAGCTTGTAATTCAGCGAAAAAACAAGTTACATTTTGCAAATATATAAAAAATATTATGAAAGCTGTTTATAATTTTTTTCTAATTCTAGCAAAAGAATAGATACTTTACACAAATATCAAGAAATATTAGAACACCCAATTTTAAAAATTAAACAAATTTATGAAATCAGATGGCTTTCTTGGTACGAAGCAGTTAAGAATTTATGTCTATCAATTGAGGCTTTAATGGATACATTATTAGAAACAATAACTACAGCAAATAATCTTCAGACAAAATTTTATTTCTTTATATACAGAGATTTGTGATTGGAAATTCCTTGCTTTTATCCATTTCTTATGGGATATTCTTGGATATCTTTCCACTTTAAGCAAGATTTTTTCAACGAAAAAAAATTCAAATATCTGATATAGACCCAGTAATAGAATTAACTCTTAATAAAATTCAGCAGGAATTTTGGATTATAATAATGAAGGAAGATTATTGTTGGGAGATAATTTAAATAGATTTTTATTAAATGTACCATTGGAAGAAAATTGTAATATTGGTGCACATCAATTAACATGGAATGAAGATTACGAAGCAGAATTAATTGTTGATATTCAATCTTTTGCGTCAGCTGTTATTTTAGAAATCCAGGAAAGATTTCCTGATAGACCTTTACTTAATTCCATGAAAATATTTGATCATGCTAATTGGCCAGATAACAGAGAAGAATTAACAAAGTATGGTGAGAAAGAATTGAATATTTTGGCAGAATTTTATGAAAAAGGACAAATTATTGAAGCTAATAATATTTGTGAAGAATGGTTTGGATATAAAGCAATAGTATATGCGAATTTTAGAAAGATAGAGATTGAATTATTAATTCCAAAATTATTTGAATTATACTATGACACTTTTCCAAACATTATCAAATTATTAGGTATTTATATACTCTATTCCATTTTCATCAGTAGAATGTGAACGTGGATTTTCAAAGAAAATTTTGATAAAAACTGATTTACGAAATTCATTAAATATTGAAACATTACATTTTCTTATGATGGTTGGATTGGAAGAAAAAAATTTGTTTGAATTTGATTTTACTAGAGCTTTGCAAATATGGAATAAAGAATGTAAACGGAGAATTTAATTTTTTTTACAAATTCTAATAAATAAATTTTACATAAATAAAATTTTATGTAGCCGGTAAATTTTGATTTCTATTTTCAGCCCTGCTTGCACCTAATTTTTACGACGTTACACAATTAATTGACATGAATTGTGCGCATAATAATAAAAATTTAATACCTTCCCTTTTCACTTTCAAATTACAATGTCATGTTCAAAATTATTTTCAGGAGATTTACCTGAATTAACAGAAAGTATTATAAAGTATTTTCGAAATGATTTTTCAACTTTACATTCATGTGTTTTAGTTAACAGATTTTGGTGTCGTTTAGCGATTCCATTATTATGGGAAAATCCTTTTTCAATTCCTACAAAAAATTATAATTGTATTGAAATTTACTTACATAATTTAAATGGTGATTTTAAAACAAAATTAAATGAATATAAAATTATTAATAATTCATTACCTTCGAATATATTGTTTAATTATTCCGGATTTTTAAAATATTTGAACATATATAAGTTTATTTTCTCAGTTGAGAAGTGGTTTGAATCTGCTTTTAGTCAAAATATATTACTAATGATTGATTTTGAGAAATTGAGTGATATATGTGTATCACTATTTAAAATTTTTATTGAAAATGAAGTAAATTTACATACTCTTGAAATTGAAATATTTAATGATTATTACACCCGATTTGATAATATTCTTGAGTTAATTTTAAAGAAATACAAATTTCATTCATAACATTAGAATTTATACCTTTATATTGGTAGCTATTCTGTTTGCAGTAGTAATTATACGTTAATGAAAAATCGGATATCACAAATAATTAATTTACAATAAAATCTTAAAAAAATTTTCTTAGTTTTAGTTTTCCCTTGTATTAATCGTTATTATTATCAAAAAATTGTAATTGTTCAAATACTTTAAATACTTTAGTATTATATAAAGCTAATCTTAATGGTATATTCAATCTAGATAAGATATTTGAACAATTAAATGTTTAGAATCTGTTCATATTGTTTATTGTTGTTCTATAAATACTGGTATTATTCAACAAATTATTAATTTAACTTAAGTTGAAATCTTTATTTCTAAGTGATATATTACAAATTGAAGCATTTACATTATTATTACAAAAATCCGGTGATTATTTAAAAAATTTTGGGTATGAAAGTCGATTAATTATGCAACAACTATCAGAGTTAATTACAAAATATTGTAAAAATCTCGAATTTCTTGATTTTCATGGACCTAAATGTATGATTAATCATCAATTATTCAATTTAATTGAAATTGCTAAGCAAAATCTTAATAATCTTACGATCAATAAGTGGTGCAATTCTATTGAAACCGGATGTAGTTAAAGAAAAGTAAAATTCTTCGTACACATATCAAATAACAGATCAAAAGTCAGATTGAGTTAAAAAGGAGAAAAATATTTGGAAAGTAAATGGAGGATGCAGTTGAGAAAACAAAAAGAAGTAAGTATAAGCATTGTAGTAATATAATTCCATCATAAAATATAATCTTAATTATACTAGAATAACACTACCAATTGATTTAATGATTACATCCAATAAGGTGTCACTTTGAAATTACATGAAGTTTTGTTTAGAGAAATTAACCTTTCAGTAAGGTTAATCATTATTCTACAGTAGAAAGCTTTATTTTTATATAGTCGCATTGGACTATTAAAAAATTTAACTTACCATCGAACTTTTAATTTGTTCAATAATAAATAGTGATTGGATGGTATATCGGTCACAAGACCGAATTATTTGATGAAAATGGGCCACGTAATGGCCATTTTCACCAATCAATGAAGGGCCCTGTGACCAATATAGCTACTTCTATCCAATAAAATATATTATTGTGTGTTTAATAAAAATATTAGTCTATAAAAATCCGCATGATCTTATTGGGCTGAACGATAATAAAGGTTAAGTCAATCAATATATTTCCGTCGATAGTGAGATTCAAATCTTCCAAGAATTTTAAAATGTGAAGTTTGATTCAATAACTAAAAAGGTTATATATATAATTTCAAAGTTTTTTCGAAAAATTGATAACTTTTATACAACTCTAATTATATTTGGATAACTTTCATTGTTTACTTAATATATGAAATTTTATATTATGACGATAGAATCACTTCTCACAATTTCATTATATTAACATTGTTATATCATTAGTGATATTCACGGAAAATCATAAGGAAAAGGGTAGGCATCTGCTTTGGTAAAAAAAATCAACTACTCAAGTAGATACAAAAATTCAAATCTAGAAATTGACTGAAAATATGATAAAAATCTCATTGCCCTATTAAATCTATTCATAACTTATTAGTAATGTTTTCTCGTTGTAAATCAGAAAAGTCGTGATTTTTTATCAACCTATTTAATTATTATATTTATTTCTATGATCAAAAAAGAATTGATACTATTTAATTTAAAATTTATGAATTTGAGATTTACGTAATTTGTCATGTGATATGATTACATAACATATTTTAGACTATTTTTATACTACTGATCATCTTTTAAATCTTTCTCACGCTCGTTTATTTTATTTGTCTCGTACCTCATCTCGTTTATTTTATTTACCTGTTTACCTTATAAATTTTCAACGAAAAGAATATACAATAAACTTTTTTTCATTCATTTTAATTTATTTTTATTCTTAATATCACTACTATCCTTTAATATCATTTCAATATGAGTGAAATTCAGAATCAGGTGTTTCTTATTTGCAAGAGTTCTTTTTGAATTTTTGTATTGAGGTAGTTTGGATTTAAGTTCAAGAAATTAGGGTTAGGGTTAGGTTGGCTAGAGTTAGGATAGGTTTAGGACAGGGACGATGATTTCATGCGATCACATATTATCACATAAAACGAATAATTATGTGATAAATACATAATTTGAATTTTGCACAACATAATGTCACATAATTTGGATTTGTCTTATGATTTAACGCATAATCCGCAGTAAAATACCAGCTTTTTTCAAAATTTCCCGCCGGTATCAAATTATTTTGTGAAAGAAATTGTATTTATCACATGACTTCAAAAAAATAATTTTGCATTTTACGAATGTTAAAGAGATTTTTATCGAATATTTTGTATATTTCATCAAATAACATCACATAATTTCTAAAATTTTTTATAAAATTTTATCACATAATTTAGTTTTAGCACATACATAATTTATATATGAGCACATCATAATTTCATCGTCCCTGGTTCAGGATCAGGATTAGTGGATGCTGCAACGAAAGTAAAGGTAATGAAACATGGTTGATATTTATTTATAAAAATATTATAAATATTAATGATATGCTTAAAATTAAAATGAACAGGATTACTTGAATCACACCCACCATTTTTCAGCAATGAGAAGATGTGTGAGCTTATTTTGTCTGATATAAATGCCAAACGGATAGAAAATCCATTATTAATTATTAATTGGAACTACTGCATATCCATTCAAGCAAACCTCAGATAACGATATCACCAACACCTATTAAATATATTAGAGCCTCCGGAGAAATCGACATAGAAGACAAACATGTGGTATTCATGTTTGAAACAGGAACTAAACTAAGCGCGTACCTTTATGGCTTTCCTGCTTGGTACGGCTATAAGTAATTCACAATATTTTAATACTATTTTAATATTCCTTTTTTGCTGAAGGCCCCACAGGATTGCTGCTTGCTGGATGTTGCTCACTCCATAATTAGAATTAATAAATTGGTTGACTCTAATTACGAAATTGAACGCTGTGATTTCCCTCTTAAAGTTCCATAAGAGACAAATATTTTTACTTCAATGTTTATTTTAATTGCTTTTTTACTTCAAAAACGAATAATTAAGTATTAGCTTTCAAAATTTTTTAAATAAATAAACACGTTCAAATTATATATTTAAAAGAAAGTTTCTTTTCATATTAGCGGTGATTTAACTTTATAATGAGACATGAGTATTTCTTTAATATTTCCTCTTTAATATAAATTTTCTCGCACTAGAAATTTTATTGTTAAGGATTATAAATTTTCCCGTTATTAGCATCAACATCGTCTTATTTCCTGATCCTTTTCATAAAAAGCTTATAATTCTTAACCTGAATAAGTTTTCTATAAACTTCAAAAAAAATAATACGGTCAATATTTAATTATTACCTGGTCCATTCTTGTTTTGAAAACCAAATTAATTTTGTGATCTTTGATTTTGGTCGATCATTAGTTATTTTTTTCTGATACATTATTTTCATACTTTAAATAATGTTTTTTTATGTGAACCCATTCAATAATAACATATTTTAATATATAATATATATCCCAAAGTTTCAAATAGTTAATTTTTTAAAATAATTTTTTCATATAATCTTTACTTTTATTTGATGCCATGCGAGATTCCCATTTTCTGCAGACCTTTGCGATTGACTCATGGATCATTCGCCTTTTCACACTCGCTGATGTTTGACTATACATTTTATGCTGTATAAATCTTGCGTAACAAAAACGTATTTAAATTGGCCGGAATTAATTGCGAAAGGTAATAACGTAAATTAAATGTATTCTTTAGTTTTTGAAAAGAACTTTTAACCAAGAATTTAAAAGATAGAGTCACTTTTTATGTATTCAAATTTAATATTATTTATAAATAGAATAAATGCTTGCAAAGTATATTATGTGTGGCAATAAAATATTACACATTCTGAGCATTGTGAGTACATGATTTCCATACATGAATTTAGCAGAATTCGGATAAAAATACAGGCAAATTAAAATAGATTTATAAAATCAGGTCTTCAATTCCTGGATAAAAAATTTGTTATCAAGTGTGATCTAAAGTGTGATCATCAAGTTAAACGATAAGAAATATGGTATTTTCTTTAAAAGACTCTAAATTTATAATATATAGTATATAAAGGATAAAGGACCTATACTGTAAGTATATAAAATAAAAATTAAATAAATTTATATACGCGAAAAATTGTGTTTAAAAAATATGTTACATGATTAACGTAAGATCAACGCACTAAAATTTTTGTAAAAAAAAAAAAATTTTTTCTTGTAGTTTAATCTCTCAAACCTATCTAAGAAACAGCCTTTTTGACCTAAAAGAAACTTGTTCTATCATATGTTAACATATTTGTCTGTTTATGATTAATTAATAAAAAAATTTCGTATTAGTAGTATTGCTCATACTGCACTGCTTAAGATTCCCGGTTTAAAAATTGTATAATATCCGGGTATATCTTCCGTTCTTATAGTACTAAAAGGATTTAATATATGAAAATTTTAGATTTGACTTATAATAATCATTAAAATATGCTTGATTTTATGAATTCTACATGTGACAAATTTGATATATTAAGATGGATATTTTAAGTGGGAGTATTCTCAAAAGTCCAACGCAACGCACTGATGGCAATAAATTGATCAACTTATTTTAACTCTCTTTATTAATTAATTCAATTAACAATATAATGTATTAAGTACAGATGTTCGAAGATTAACTACTCTTAATTGGAGTATATTAACTTACAAAGAAATAAGCTTGATTAATTAATTATAATGTCATATATGAACGTTTATCTATATAAAGCTGCTTTTTAAGCGTTTTTAAGATGAAAATAAGTATGAATATATAAATCATTAAATTTTCGAACTCTAATATCATGTAGCTTAAATTCCTTCACCTCATCTTTAACATGAAACAATTCCACCAAATTGGTATCCAAAAAAGCTAAATATTTGATTCTTTGCCTTTTCATAATATATTTTTTTATATAGGGTAAAATATCTTGACTTATAAAATTTTCGATCAACAATTTCTTAATAAAAGTATCTTGAATATTTTTTAAGAATACTTCAAAATCACTTGTTTTAATGTGAAGCCTCAAATTTAAATATTCTAATTTAGGAGGAAGGATTTGTCCTAAATTTTGTAATATGAATGAACTATATTCAATATTATTTAACATACAGATCGAAAGATAATTAAGATTTTGTTTTATATTTTCAATTAAATTGAATACTGGACAAATGATCTGGTTATCAAGTTTATATAAATTAAGAAATTTAATATTTTTACAATATTTCATAAAATCAAGTAAATGTTGCTTAAATAAAAAATCGTTACCATATCCACAAAAATCCTCTATATAATCACCAGATTTTTGTAATAATAGTTCTAATGATTCATCATTTTGTGATTCCCATTTTAATAGTAAAGATTTTAATTTAAATGGTTTAGTTAAATTCATAATTTGTTGAGTAAAACTAGCATTTAAAGAAGAACAATTAGCAATATGAATAGATTCTAAAACATATAATTGTTCAAATATTTTATCTAAATTGGTTATATATTTAAAATCAATGTAATAAAATATGATTGTATTTAAAGTATTTGAGCAATTAGAATTGTCTGATAACAATAATGGTTGATACAAATGAAAATTATCGTCATATAATAAAATTTTTTTAAGATTTTGTTGTAAATTAACTATTTGTGTTATACGATCTTTAATTACCACTCTTTCACTAAAATTATTAGTATATAAGTTTAAATTTTCAATATTTTGAATGAAATTTGTATATTGTAAAATTAACTTGAGAATATTATTAAGTTTAAAACTATAACCATTTGAGATCTCAATGTCAAGATTATGTAATTTTATTTCATTTTCATTAAATATTTTAAATAATGACATATGGATTAATTTTCTAAAAGAACTGCTATCGAATTTTAAAATATTAAAAGACCAATTCTCAACAGAAGAAATAAACTCCTCTATACTCAAATTTTTTATAAAATTAGAATAATTGAAAAGTGTATTCGAAGGTGATAAATCATCATTAATTTTATATTTATTTAATTTTGTTTTTAAATCACCTTTTAAATTATGTAAGTAAATTTTGATAAAGTTATAATTTCCGGTAGGAATTGAAAAAGGATTTTCCCATAATAATGGAATCGCTGAACGACACCAAAATCTGTTGACTAAGATACATGAATGTAAAGTTGAAAAATCATTCTGAAAATGTTTTATAATATCATATGTTAATTCAGGTGAAAATATTTTTGAACAAGACATATTGTAAGCAAAGAGAGAAAATGGTATTTATGTATAGCAATGTTAATTATTGTTTCAACAGGTAGTATTTATATTACCGACATAGTTGTACAATTCATGTCGTGTAACGCTTTCTATAATTATACGTAATTGATCGTCATGATGATAATTATAATTAGTCAATGTTACGGTCTTAAAATTTTATATATTAATTGCCTTAAAATTTTGAAATTATAAGTATAAAAAAAATTAAGTCATTTTATACTGTAGCCTTTTTGACTTAAGAAAAACTTCTTCTATCCACATTATAGCATTCTAATTTCGTTACTGGGTGATAACTGATAATATTAATCTTTTTTTTTTAACCTTTTTCAAACGTAATTTGCGTAATAAAATAAAAGTACAGTTCAACACTATAATTCTGGCCTACATTATTTATTTATTTATTTATTTTGATTAAAATCTTGTGATAAGAGTTCAACAAAATCAAATGACTGAAATTACTAAATGACAAGTGATTATGAATAATGACAAATGGTTAGGCAAATCCTTTAAATGAAAGGTAATAATGCAAAATAATGTATATTTAAATTTGTTATATTATTTACAAATAGAATAACAGCTGGTCAAATATATCATAGTGACTAATTTATTTTGAACATTACGCGTTGTGAACATTGTGAATGCATGATTTCCGCATATGAATTTAATTTACTTGCTTACCGATTTATGGATGCAAAATTCAGACAAAATTCAAGCAAACCAAAAAAGGTTTATGAAATCAAGTCTCTTTTAATTCCTGAATAAAAAATTTGTTTATTTATTTGAAAAGGTTAAGTAAACTACAAAAATTATTTATTAATTGCACCGATGGCCACTCCTAGAGATTATCATTGCAAACATTGCAAAGTAAATTTGCTTTCAATTTTTATATATGTTGTGCGTCGGAACAAATTAACAGTTGACGCACAACGTATATTTTCTATTTTTCATTAAAAAATATTTAATAATGAAAGAAAATTATAATTATTGAAGCAAGTTAAATTTTGAAGTGAAAATTTTTTGATTTTCGTTGTATATGTTTGGAGTGCTCTGTTTTATAAATGATGCAATGATAAAAACTGAAACTGGAAAGTTAATTATAATATTATTCATACAAAAATTTGATGTTTTTAGTTAGTTGATTGTAAATATTTTAATATCCCAAAAGAAATGACTCATTTGTTCATATCTATGAAATTTATTATCAATAAATTCTATAACTTTTCTTTTTTGTTTAACTGCAAATATTTGTTAACAATTATATATTTATAAACATGAATTTTAAGTCTGAATAAATTTATTATAAAAGAAACGATTGAAAGAGAGTTTAGGTTTGGATCAGTGGATCACGTACGTAAAGGTGTAAGACAAATATATTTAATTATTAGACATTGCTAGCAAGTGAACCAGCATTAGCAAATATGAACGAGCAGAGTTTCATGACATTTTTAATTCTGCTCAAAATTCTATCCTAATTCTGGTAAGATTGACAATCATTAGCGGTAATATTTAGCAATACTCAGTTAGAATTAATTAATAATTTTGAATAGTCAAAATTTGATTATTGCTTCAAAGTCTTCTATTGACTAATTTGTATTTATTGAGTAATACGAATACCAGTGGTGTGAGGTCAACGTCATGTGTGGTGTATTGCATAAAATTTTACGAGTATGATTTGTAAGGACCAAGTGATGCTAGTCAGTACGATAGTCAGTTTTAACATCCACAGATATAAAGAATATATGTATATATATAAATTTATTATTAAAATAGATAGGTTTTTCTTAATAAAGTGATAACTTTTATTATAAAAAGATGTCATCCATAGAGATTAACAAATATACTCTAAGGCGTAAATATGGAGGCAATTTATTATTTACAGTGGTATATGCATTTATAACTATAATAAAAATTTCATAAAATAAATAAATAAATAAAATATGTATCTATGAAGTTCTTGTAAAAAAAACAATTATATATAAAATTAAAATAAAGCATACAATCCATACATCACACGCTTCAAATGTTAATACATATATAAATAAACAAAGATAATTCTCAATTTCTCATACACATCTCATTTTTGGTCATACACCACACATGTGGACAATCATACACCACTGGTTTTCATCTTACCATATTTAATTGAATTCAATACATAACAAATAATATGTCTACTGCAATTTACTGTTTTCTATTTACTTATATTATACTATATATCTATGGGGCGTAGCTAGGACTTAACTGTTAAGGCAAATCAATAATAAATCAGGTGATCTACTGCCGAGATTTTCACTAGAAACATCAAATGTGTCCATTCTATTAAAAAAAGGGTGTGTTTTTATTTGTCATTAATTAAATTTTTTTTTTTAAAAAAAAAGAAAATATTGAGCTATTTCTATCTAGGGAATTGAGTCGATTAAGCCAAAATCGACTTTGATCGACCGAGTCGAGTAACTCGACTAAGGATTTTGTGTATCGAGTACTCGAAAAATTTTAATCGATCATATAATACTCGAATTAAAAATCGACCAATATATTAATCATGTTTTAATGAAAATCGATTAAAATAAATGTGAGTAAGATTCTAATATAGCATCTTTTTCACCTAATGATTTAAACAGAAGTTTTATTGATGCACAAATAATAAGTCATTTTTACTGATAAGTTACTGGAAATAGCTGATAGAAACTTGTAATAATAATAAATAAACAATACAACAGGTACGAATTTATATCTTTTATATTATTTTATAAATAGTCGATTAATTATTCGAGTAATTGTTCGATTATTATTAGATCGAGTACAATCCTACCAATCCCTCGATTACTGAAATCAAGTAATTTTTTTGGTCGATTTTGGTCGATCATGCTCAAAAATTTATGACCAATTAATCGAACAATGATTTTTATCGTCGACTCAATTCCCTATTTCTATCATCAAGTGGTTTGGTAAGCTTTAAAAGGATGCATACGGATCGATCAATTAGTTCACTCTGTTTAGTAGAATTTGTAAGCTTTTTACTTTATTGTTATTGTTATTATTGGAGAAATTTTTTTAGCTTGCTTTTAACTCAGAAAGGAATACCCAGAAAATATATTATTAAAGTTTGGACTGCACCACAAATCGATGCTAAATTGGGGTAAGGGTGAAACCCGCTTTAAAACTAATCTTCATGTTAACGTTAATGTTATTCATCGCCTCCCACATCTTTTTGACCAATACTAACTATTAACATTAACGCTCGATAACATTAACCCATTGCCCACCTACCAGGCATCCGATCCATTAATAGTATTTTATATATATGTATTTTTATTTGTCAAAAGGAAAATTTTAAAATAATGCTAGAGACTGCGGATTCTAGTAAGTAGTCGTGATTTTTCCATCCTCCTTTTTTTTTTTGATTACTAATACTAATATTTTTTTAAAAAAAATTTCTTTTCTTACTAATAATTTTTTTTTTAAAAAAAAAAGAAAGCAATTTTTCGATCAGAGATCTGCATATGATACCAAAGTGGCCGAATCAGCAGATACAGGATTTTAACGATTACTAATCAAATTTTTTTAATTTTTTTTTTTTAAAAAAAATCTACGATATTTTTGTCATTCTAAACAACTGTATATGTGATTATTCATGTGTATCGTACATGTGATAATTTTGGCTGGGCGGATATCAGATATGTATATCAGATATAATATTGGTAAAATTAAGAAGATCGGAATTTAACCAAAATTGATTGTAGTTAGCAAACAATTTATTAACAAATCTCTATTATTTTATGAAACAAAAATAAAATACAGAATAATCATTAATTAAAATGATAATATATGATTTATGACGATAAATGATTTTTTTTTATTATTTGTAGTAAGTCAAATAAATTTTTTATTTATTTAAAAATTGGAATAAATTTTGGGTCGTACAGTCAATGATTGATTAACATAAATTTTTTATCACGAAGAAATAAAAAAATCGTTTAATTAATAAAATAAACAACATTAATGTCTTCATCTATAACAATTTTATAGCAAATTAAATCTAATGATTAGATGGGTTTATTAATGGTTTAGCATATTATATTATTGAAACCTTCAATTGTAGATTTATTATTGATATAGCAGATAGATACTCATCAAACAATACAAGTTAAATTTAATAAATTAATTTAAATAATGTTTTTCCAAAACATCAAATATTTTCATAACTTCTGATTATAATTAAATTTTACTATTTGTTAAAATTAAAATTCTCTGCTAAAGAATAAATTTCATTTTATAGCAAAGTTTTAATAACAATTTTAAAAGGCATGCATAAGATCAAAAACAATTTATTTATTGTACAGGAGAAATTGAAGCAGTATAACTACAATAAGACATAAATGACTAATTATGTAGAAATATAAATTCATAAAATGGAAATAACTCTAGCACATTGATCGTAGACTTTGAATGTAAACCAATATGGATCTACGACATTTGGCTGAAATGATCGACATTGTGCAATCATATGATTATTATTGATTTTTTCTGCGCAATTCCGAAAGACTTACACATTAGGCCATTTAAATTTACAGTTCTATTGAAATAATATGATAAAGAAATGCGTGTTACCAAACTAAAAAGTAACTTATGAGGGAGAACCCATTTATAACTTGAAATGGTCTTATTGACTTAATAACTTATTAAATTTTTAGGAATTACTACTATCTTTATTATCTTATTAATTATATGATTTATTTATTTTATTTAGATAATGAAAATATTGTGAATCCTGATTCCAACTATTTGTTTGTTTTAAATTATGCGGATATTGATATGTTGGCAAATTATTTAAAGATAATTTCAATATATTAATTTAGGATACAAAATAGAAGTTTACCATTCAAGTTGCTGATGCAGTTTCGTATTTGCATCGAACAAATACTATTCATCATGAACTTGCAAGTATTTTTAAATTAGAATTCAGATAATATATCATCGGAACAAAATCAAATTTGAAGATATTATTAAATATGGTAATATAAATTCAAATTTATTATTAATTTTCAAAAAATGTTGGCAACTAATATAATCCAGATGTTAGACCAGATATGGAGCAAACTTAAAATTAATTAATCTGGATACAAATGAATTCTTATTAATGATTTGTTATTATTATATAAAGGTCTATTCGATAAGGAATGAATGAAAAAGATTGTATTCAATTAATTAAACAATATTTGAATTAAAAAACAAAAGCGAAAATGAAATACTCAATTATACAACAAGTTTGATTTTATTATTACTATAAAAAGATAATTTTTATCTAAGTATCTATTAGTTTAATAAATGCAATAGTTATCTCATGGGGAACTGTGGATATCATTGATTTTCACGGCTGCGGCGTGAAATCATGATATTCCTCCGTGAAATAAATGATTTTTATTTAACATCCATTTTTACAATATTTATAAATCATTATAGTTATAATAAAAATCATTCTACTACATTTAAAAATGTGAAATTCATTCATATGACAATATGACATGATGACGATGTAATGTTAAAGATAGACTAATCCTTATCCTTCGTTAAAAGAGACTTGGGTAATTGATCCGATGATCAGGATCCATATGCATATGATTGTACTAACTCTCACTCTTTCAACAGCATAAAAAAAATAAAATAGCGTTTCGGGCAAAACTCAAAAAAGGAAATTATAACAATGTACTTGGTTATTAGTAATTATCGTTATCATTTCCTTTTTTGGGTATCGCCCGATACTAAAGAAATATATATATATACTCTTTACTCCACACTCATCGTTTATCACACACAAAAAAAAATTCTTTACTCACATTCTAGACTCTGATTCTTCTGTATTCAATATGCAATTCCTTTTAAATTTGATTTTCTACCTTGGAGCCTCAGCCTTAGCCTGGACCACTGTCCAAGCTCGTTTACGACCGTCCCATGACATTGTAAAGCGTGAGCTAGGTCACTTTGAAGAACGCTACATTAACACCTTGAACTACAAGCTATACAACGAGACCGTTAAGTTAATCGGTTACAAGAAAATCAAGATCTTACCTGAGGAAATCAACATGTTTGAAGACCATTACTTTACAAACTATGAAGAGCTTCAGAAATATAGTTTTCATTTCTATGACCAGGCTTCGATGGAGCTCCGCATTTACTTCCCAGTTGCTGGTGCACTAATTGAGCATAAAGGATCCATGATTGAAGCTAACGAACTTGGTGAATTTGAAATCGAAGATGTTGATGGCAATTACGCAGTGCTTGGTCGGAAACAAACAGATTACGTCCATGGCATTCACGGCAACATCATCAAAGACGGCGTCATCTACCTCGCAGACAAGGCCTATCCAACACACCAAATTGGCAAAGTTTTCGTGTACGATTTGGGTTACAAGAACCTTGACCATGACCACGATCACTCTCACGATCACTCTCACTCCAAGCGCACTGACAAGGGCTGTGTTGCAAACCATGGAGGAAAGAATTGCAGCGACATGTACAATATTCATAATGGGCGGTGTCCGGAGAATCCAAAAACATGCATGGATTATAATGGGCCTCATACGGATTGCAAGAAGGAGAATAGGAAAAAATATTTTGTTGGAAGTGATTGCTCTGTGTCTGTTTCGATGGGACACTGCTGGAGTGAGGTTGAAACTTATGTGGCAAATGAGGTGAAGCATATTTTTGACTAATAATATTAATTTTGATCAATAAAAATTCTTGATTTTTGTATCTGTTCTTAAGTATTATCTAATATCTGTCATTGCGCATTCGCCTTAAATGAAACCTATCATATTTTATCAAAATATGTACTGTAGCCTGTAGGCGAACGGGTAATAATTATATAATATTTAGAATAAAATATATTATCTTACTCAGAAATAAAATTAAAGTTTTTTTAACAAATTCTAAGTCTTTTTTTTTTTTTATAAAAAAAAACTATTTTAAAAAGAACTCGCTTCTGATGATCTAAATTTATAATTAATTAACTATAGTGGCGCTGTAAGGAAAATGAGACCTTGGGAATTTAAGTCTATATCTTATTTGATCAATGGTATATATTTCGAAATTAAATTTGATTACTTATCATATTTGTTTTCAGATTTATTTTCAGTGTTACTGCTAAGTCCGGCAAGTTATAAACTTAAATTACCGAGCCTCATTTGGCAGATATATAGTTTTGTTCCTGGTAGGCTCTAGAAGTGAAAAAGTATAAAAGTAACACGTCTGACTAAAATATACAAATTAAAATACAATTTCGAAAGAACACATTTACTGCATACAAATTATGACCATTTTGAAACACCACTATCCGTTTCATTTTTCATAGCCGGCCTCTTTATTCATGTAATATTACATGAAAGTGTAATAAAGGTTCTTTGAATTTTTCGTTATTATTCTTAAAAAAAATCTAGGTTATCTTAAAAACATACAAAAAATAAATTACACGACGCGATCGTTTTAAGTAATAAAGCCGCATTACTCGTTATTGCTAAGAAAAATAAGAATCATATGATCGTGAGAAAACTATCTACTTTTTGCCAAGTAGAATTTTTTATTAATTAATATAATGGTAGCGTGACACGCAAAGAATAAATACAAATGTGGTGCAGGGACGATAGTTACATATAAAGTAAATTTGTGTGTGATTTAAGCTAATTTTGTATTATGTTGTGAACCTACTTTGAGATATTTTTATGTGATAACTTCGTATAACTTATTAGAATAAACTAAACTATAAATTATACCGAATGATTTCCTCGTTACTAAATAGTGAATGCCATACGTGTAAATTATACGCAAATTTATATAAATGATCAAATTTTGCGAATTATGTGGCAGTTAATGTAAATTTGATATTTATCCCAAAAATTTTGTGACTTTTGTGATTTATTGTAAAGCACCATAAATCATCGTCCCTGATGTGGTGAAGTAACCCACTCTGGTACATGACTTCTAGTCTTCTACTCTAATATTTATCCATTTTACTTTTTCGATAATTCCTGCGATTTGATCTGGCTATCAAACACCCACTTGGTTTTGCCCAAACAAGTCCTTGATAGGCTCCATTAAGTCGTCATGGGTCAATATAGCCTTATTGGTTAGTAATGGAGAAGGTGACGGTAAATCTAACAATACAATCACTTTTTCTCACTGTTAATATCAGAGCTTGACGAAAATAGCTTGATTATTACCCAATTCACAGCAGATGATACTACTTTATGTCTTCGTGCAATTGTGTAAACCTGCCCACGATACTGTATTTATTGAATTAAAGTCGAGAATGTTCTCATAAATTCATGGAAGCGTAATTGTATCAGTAATATTAATAATAAAACGATAATTTATTTATTTAAATGAAAGGTAAAATAATAGGGTAAAATATATTAAAAAAATAAAAAAAAATTTAATATAATCAAATTTTAAGTTTAAATTTTAGAGAATTTGTATTTTACGCATCCTGCGCAAAACGCATCCCTCTGTGTTTGGCTATAGAGTTACGTTTGACGGCGGAGTTTTAGGGTTAGTTAGGGTTAGTATGTTAGTTATCACATCGTGTCACACCCATATATGTTCCATTTTTACCGCTTATTCTAGGAACTTAGAAATTTTTTCATAAAAAAGTGCTATTTATCACCCTTA